>JAUMHR010000099.1:4650695-4663122 GCA_032361145.1 Enteromius fasciolatus | reverse complement strand
GTTTAACACAATCTAAATAAACGGATGACTTATTGAAAGTTTAAATTGTCGCGCTGTTGTGACGACGCGTGACACGTAACAACATCAATATGGCAGATGTAGTACGTCCGAGTTCCATTCATACTACCCCCATTCATACTATATAGTGCCTACTTTTTAACGGTCGAGCAGTACGTTCGGTTTTAAATGTAGTACCTACTTAAGCAGTATGCGATTTCGGACGCAGCAATAGTTCCTGCAGTTGTCATCAATCTGGCAACCCTCGTGTGTGTCAAGTCTGAGAAGGAGGGGCCGGGTGGAAACCCCCCCCAAAACAAAACACCCTACTCGAATAGTTTGTATCCAGCAGAGTTATTGTAGGACACTGGCCCTCCAGAAACGAACCCCGTTTTAGTCATTATTGACTTAAGGTGTTCAAAACCCATAAATTGCGTGTTGCACAAAATAGAAACGTCAGGTTTGAAATAATTGTATATAAGTGTATTCGTAACAAACAAGTGACAATATCTATAGGTTATATGGAAAGGAGACTTCCAAAAGCTGCATATAAACTGGTTTCTCTACCTCGTTCTGTGCTTTGGACCACGGATGGTGGAGGAAGTGGTGGCCCATGTCTCGGATCACAAACTGGCCATTTTCAATGCTGGTTTTAAAGAATACAGAGCAAGATGACATTGGAACGTCTTTACATTAACAGTTATATAACTGATAGAGTTACATAAGTGATCCAAGCTCACCTGATCCTCTGCTGCACACCTCCGGCACAGGGTGCATACAGGTTGTAAATGTTAAGTCCTGAATTGTAGACTATATTTTGAGCTGTATAGAGCTAAAGAGAACAGAGGGGAAAGATAAGCAAAGAATATATAATGACATGACAACTCTTTAGTAGAGCACCGTTTAACTTACAGAACTGGAGCAGTTCAAATCCTGGTTATCGTGGAAGTTACACACTCCATCTTTGCAGCAAAATTTCTGCAGGTCATTCCACAAGCTAAAAAATTAAATTGTTTATTCTTTATTTACAGTCAATACGGTTTGCCTGTGCAAAGCACACCACAATAACCACAAGTGAGTGACACAATAGCCTCCGCATCAAGCACCAATGTTTAGAATCACATGTATAAAAGGAGTACATGTTAAATAATAATAATAATGATAATACAAATAATGCACCTGGTCCCAAGAAGTCCATGATAGTATGCAAAATAGATCAGTGAATTGTCATTCAGTTCATAACTTGATAAACCATTTCCAACTGCAATACCCTACAACACACAAACACACACAGATTAATGTCTGTTTATTATGGGCAATAGAGTCAAAAATAAAGCCCCTCCTACCTGCAAATTAATGCTGCTGTCCTCCATAACAATTTCAGCCAGTGTTGGAATGTAAATGCCTCCGTAACTCTCACCCGTCAGGAAAAACTCATTCTTGCTGAACTCAGGAAACAGCCTGAAAAATTCTTTCAAAGCCAAGTAGTTGTTTGTGGCCACCTGGAAGGTCAGTGATTATATAACAGTAAAATTAAATACAATCTGTGCTACGCAATTCAATACTCATATTATACATATATATATACACATTATACATGAACACATACTTTTTTTGTAATATGATTTATATCGTACATACCTCTGTGTCATTGGTAGTGTACTTTTTGTCATCAGAGTAGGAGAAGCCGACACCTGCTGGTGACTCCAGGTATAAAACATTTGCAATCTGCAAAAACAGCCCATGTTATGATATAACTGGTCTGCTACAGCCAAGAATGAAAGACCGTAAGACTATACGAGCATGTGACTGGTTTAAGGAAGTGTCATAGTCCAGTTACTGAAACTGCTGTTTGAGGGTAAAAAACTGACCCCAAGACTTCCTCATTTCACATCAAATAAAGGATGCTTTTGTTAATATTATATATGCCAAAATCCATACCTTGTTCCAAGCATAAGGGTTATATTCCAGAGTTGCACCGTCATCTTGGATCTGTGAATAACCAGAGAGAAGGAAAACACATTATTTAAAGTGCTTCTGCTTTTAAATATGTCAAAGTTAAGTGTAAAACATCAGCAGAGTTATTTAAATATAAGCATTGTAATATTTCACCAGGAACGGCCCATGTTCTGTGAGTAAACCATCTAAGGAGCTGCATCCTGGTCCTCCATTTAGCCACAGAACAACCGGACTGTTAGCCGGATCTTTCTGAGACTGAACGAACCTGAACAACAGGAACACAAGGTTGGACATTTGCATTTGGGAATTTTCATAACTATTTATAGGGTCATTTAAGTGAAGGTGAAGAGCAGGACAGTCCAGCTTACCAATAGTGAAGGTGTTTGTTGTCTGCCACATTGAAGTATCCAGAATACTGCTTGAAGCTGGGCTGTTTTGCAAGTCCAGGAAGATATTTGATCTCATCTGCATCTGGAGCCCCTGAAACCTCCAGCACCCCCAGCAACAAACACACCAGCCCAAGATGCATCTACAAAACACCAGAGTTATTGACTTAACCTTATTATAGAGACGAAAACTCATCAATTATAATAATCTGACGCAAACACCCAAAGTTACCTAAAGACCAGTTTTGGTCACCCAAAACTAAAGGGACATCGATTTAACCTTTCATCTACGTTAATTCGGGAGCACTAACCAGGAAACTGAGGGTTTACTTTACAATGACGGTGGAAATCAGCAAATTATTCAGCAAAAGAAATATAAATATTGTTCATAGTGTTGTTTCATAAGTCTTACCTTTACAGGCGTGGGAACAGAAATGTTCACCGGCTACTAAATTGTTTAAGTAGTCCCAAAATTCATGTGACTTCAACTTTCCCGTGATGAAGTCACATGATGTTTTTCGTCACCAGTGTCAAATTAAAAGTTTGTTTAAGCCGTCCAAATATTTTAAAAGCAAAGAAATCAAACTATAAATAAAGACGTATTTCTATTTTCGTGCTTATATAATTGCCAGTATTAGAAATGTGTTATAAAACACTTTTATGTGCTAATTTTGTGTAGGTAATGCAACGATAAATTAAAATAATACGTTTTAATTTGTTAAGATACTATGTAAATCTAAATTTATTATTATTTTTCAAGTCGGTCTAAATGGATACTAGGAAAAAAAAAAATAATAATAATAATAATAATATATACAATTTGTACCGGAATCATTGTCCCCATCATTTTAGACCGGGACTTTAATTTTGAAAACAGCGTCATCAACGCAGTATCTAAGCAACTCGCAGTTCCGTACAGTATCATCGCAAGGTTGCGGCAGTTTTGCAAGCGGGACTTTCGTTTTAATTGTTCGCAAAAACAGGACGCCGCGAGAAAATCGCCGGATACTTTCCAGGTTCCCATGGTACAGGTAAGAGCTTGCTTCCATGATCTAAAAATATTTTTCTCAGGAATCGAAAAT
The DNA here is from genome assembly GCA_032361145.1 of Enteromius fasciolatus. Lineage (NCBI taxonomy): Eukaryota > Metazoa > Chordata > Actinopteri > Cypriniformes > Cyprinidae > Enteromius > Enteromius fasciolatus. The sequence goes on along the minus strand of JAUMHR010000099.1, from coordinate 4,659,698 downwards.
TCTAGACCTCCAACTCATCTGCGTTCATTGTTATAAATGTTAGCTAGCTAGCTAGCATGTTACGTTAGCTGTTAGTCGAAGCATCAATTGTTCTTTTTGATTGTCGAAAGCCGTAAATATCGTTTTGGTAGTAAGAAAACAACGTATAAATCGTTCAACTCGAGCGTGTACGCACACGATTGATAAAAATAACGCATTTATTGCAGCGGAGCATCTAATGTTACTGTGCGGAGCAACATGGCGCCTGATCGAATCTCACAGTGGATGGAAGTGTGCGCGGTTGTCCGGCAGCTTTTAAAACGATTGAATGTACGCGATATGCATTTTTCTTTTCACAGGACTGCGGGATCTAAGTCGTTTGCAATAACATTTGCGCGTCCTTTTGCACGGTTTGATTTCGCGTGACGTCACGGCACGGTCACAAAATGTCGGAAGGGTTGTTGTTGCGCCGACGAGGATTTTATGCTGTCCATTTTCGCGTGTTGCCAGTTTCACGTCTCTGCCTTTTTAATAATAAAAATTGAAGGAAAGATGATAGACAGTTGAAAAGACACTAAATCGCACGACAGCTTATTTTAGCAGTTTGTTTTGACTCTGAAAGAATGTGAGAACAGGTGTGTACTTATTTAATCAAGCGTTAATTAATATAAGTAAAAGTGTGTCACAATACAGAATCATATATATTTTATGTTCATCAAAACATACTCGTTTAATTGTTTGTTTTTTTTATAGATGCATCAAACATGTATAAAATCCTGTTTTGATCATTTATATTTAATGAAAGTTTTCACTCTCCATTTGATATTCTTGAGGTAGAGTGCAAAATCATTCAGGTGGAACGACCAGCATTCATCTGGTAAGGTGTTGAAAAGCTTTGGAAACTCAGGGTATGATATTGTGGTTTGCAACTTACCAAAATATTACTGTAATGCCGAAGTGGACCACAAAGTCTGCAGCATCTGTGAGCTCTTACCGTTCAACTACTGTGGTGAAAACATGCACCGTAACCAGCGTGCCAGGAGACGATTGCTTTCAGATTTACGCTGTAGTGAAAAATTGTCTAATAGCAAATATTTGACGCTCCCTCTTGAGCCATGGTGTCCAGTGCCCTCTGTGTTTTTGTTGTTCCTCACCATCACCCCTAATGTTGTGTATACCGATGTTAGCAAATTTTGAAACTTTGGACAACCTGCAAGAAATTTTCGGGGAGCATTTTATGTTTATCCCCAAGAACAGGCCTATTTGAGATTTGATGTCATGTTCAACGACTCAAGCTCGCATATTTTCCGTTGCGTGCTCTTTGGAAACCCAATTGTGGTCCGTTCTTCCAACAAGTTTTAATGTCGTCTTCAACAGTTTTTCATCAAACACTTGAGGAATGCTTTTTATTTAAAAAGGCAATCTGAAGAGCATCTTTGCATGAGACTGAAGCGCAGCTGCAAAACCCAAGGACTCCTGTGATCAAAGCCAAAAAGTTCTTTCACTTTCAGCATTTTATTTGGTGTAAGTGACCATAAAGTGCCAATTTATCAGGCAGCAAAACACTGCATATGAATTAAACCGTACTTATAAATTTTATTTGTTTGAGTTTCTCAAGTTTGTCTTTAAAGTCAACATGAAACTACATTGGCGTAGTATTTGTAGAATGAAATGGGAGATTCAATTAGTAATAATGTAATAATGTCCAAATCAGTCTAGATGTATAAATCTGGTTGATTTTTATTTATATTTGTTTGTTGACTTCTGCGTTTTCATACTTTGCCCAGTCATTTTACCTGGAATCTCTCTTTTCTTACATGTTGATGCATCGTCAATTTCAAGACCTTGGGGGAAATATAGATAATCAAATAGTCTTGTAACTAAAATCAACTGCAAGCGTTCCTTGAAAACGGGCCATTGAACCTAAAGCTTGTAGAAGCATGTCGCACAGAAGAAGCCGGAGTAGTACGCCACCTGCGTACACCACCAACAGCAATGACCCTCGTGACCTGGAGCGACGGATTTTTGTCGGAAATTTGCCCACGGCACACATGGCGAAGAAGGACATGGAGGATCTGTTCAGGCCATATGGGAAAATACAGGGTTAGTAGCGTACAAATTCAAAGCCTTTTTAGACGTTTCGGAAAGTTGCATAGTGTTCGCTGCAGTTTTAACTGGTTGAGCCCACAGTTCTTTAGACTTCGGTCTAAAGGCTTTGGTTGCGATTTGCAAAAAGCCAGGGAAGCTTAGGCCAAAAATCCACCAGAAAGCGCCTTTTTGCGTAAAACGAAAATGATTGTTCCCTTTTCCAGCTTTGTCCCTGTTTCGTGGGTATGGATTTGTGCAGTTTGAGCGAGTGGAAGATGCTGAGGCCGCTAAAGCCGGACATAACGGCCGAATTTATAGAGGTTATAAACTAGGTAAGGTCTGATTTGGTATTAAACACTGGAGTGCTTTGCGGAGTTGTTACGTTAAGTTAGAAATTTTAGCTGAAGAGAAATAAATCATTAATTGTATTATGGTAATAACTCCAATATGGCAAAATTTACCTTAAATATATTCCTTATGCAAATTGCATATTTAAGGATTTTTTTTTTTTATTCTTTTGACGTGTAAAGGTATAAATAGAAACTATAAATCCAAAGGAACGTTTTACAAATAGGTGTTATATTGGTGTCCTGTGACTTTTTGAAATTAATTAATATGCAGATCCCATGTTTTTCTATTTTACTTGCTCTTTTTGATTGCCGCAATTATAATCTTCTTGACTGTATAATTAAAATTTTACAATAGTATCTGAATTTTGATGGTATTTATTGAATTGCTTTTGCTATGATTTTTTTTATTTTTTTTTTATTTGCCCAAATAGAGTTCCAGGTATTGTTAGTGATCTAATGAGGTGTTTAATAAGTGTTTACAGCTGGGAATGTCATACTTTCGTACACCTGGGGTCCGTTGTTCGTATCTCGCTAACTCTGGATTTGATAGTTGACGATTTCGCGTGATCTTGGATTGTTCCGTTCTTCCACACTCATCCGGGACTTGCTGTCGTAGCAACAGGTCCGTAAGCTTGAAGTTGCTGGGGAGCAGGTTTATTTCATGTAAACTGGATTTAGGCGGGTTATGATTGGTCGACATGGCGAGGTCACATCTGATTGGTTAAAGAGCACGACTGACGTGGACTGACTCGCGTGGGAAAAGAAAAATATCTTGCAAGAAAGTTTTTATTTTTTATGACTCAATGTAAAAACATACAGATAGCAGAAAAAACTAATTATCCGCAAAACTGACATTTGAGCAGACAATAATAAGAACACATACATACAATATGTTTACGTGTGTGTGCATGGCTGTGGTCATCATTCGTGTGTTAAATCGCTGTGTATGTCTAATAATAATCACATTCTATTCCCGGTTTGCGTCTATATAATTGGAGGTAATTTTCTCAAACCTGTCACATGGGTCCACTGCTGGCTCTGACATGAAAGATGACAAAAAGAGCAATTACTACAAATAAGATTTGAGATGCATGCTTGAAGAACCGGAATAGCTAGCTCATAGTTAGCGCGATGATTTGATCTTTAATGTATTTAGCGATGTACGAAGAATGGACCCCTGATGCAGAGGTTCACAAGATCCTTTGCTGCTCGTTCCTCGTCAGTGTAATACTTGAATTTAAATAGCAGCTGAAAATTTTGGAAACGCTTACAATTATAGATTACAATGTTCATCTGATGCAGAATGTCAAATGTTCATCCTCTGAGTAAAACAACAACAACAAAACTCGTTTGGCTCTGTAATATTTTCGTCTTTTGTCATATTGAACGTTTGGATTGGTTTATTTGCAGATGTAAATATGGCAGCGGAGAGACGACAGAATAAACCCAGATCAAGCCCTCCACGCAGGTAAAGTATCGCTGGGATTTTTGCTAATGAAGACGACTTCTATCGAGAATTTTGGTAAACGTTTTTCCCTGCACAATGGACATCGACAGTTCTAAAATGCATAAATATTGTCGAGTGCGCAAAAACGGTTCGGTCTATATTTCTCGTGGCTATTCGGTTTTTAGTTTGTTTTATTTTTATTTTCATCACTTTTAGTTGTGTCAGAATTAACTGAAATAAAGTTGAAAGGGTCATTTGAGTACGTTTCCCTTGGTGTGTCTTTGTCTAAACGGTGTTACTCAATCTGTTCACTTACTATACACGGTTTTTCGAAACCGTTCACTGACAGTCGCTGCTTCCTGCTGGAGTCTTCTTCGACACTCCAATTAACACTCACTTCAGAAGTTTGTTTTAATAGCATTAAAACATCACCAAAAAACCTAATTATTTCATGTACCCAAGTGGGATGGAAACAAAACTAATTTAAGCAGTTCATTCAATTGTTGGATGTTATTTATTTTTGGAGGTCGGTATTTGTCTTTCCAGTCAATTCATCGTCACCACCTCAGTTAAAAAAAAAAAAAAAACACGAGACGGCCGTGGAACAATGCGTTCTTAAAAAGCGGTTTTAAAATTAAAAACTTAATGTTGCTTTCTTAAAAAAATAAAAAATACAGACAAAATGTAATAAAAGTGCATTTTCATCTTGAAACCTGCTGTTCTTTTTGCTTAAATTTGACTCTTTTGCTAACTAACGGATGGACCTTGGTTTTCATGGTTGCTTTAAAAAAATGATGTTTGACATCTTTCCCATGACATGTTTTGGAGAGCTATATACTGAGTTCGCAAAGGTATCATCTATAAGAGAAATTGTGAATTTTGCGACCGGTAAGATTAATTTGCGTCGTTACCCTCTCATGTCTGTTGTTTCTGGCAACAGGACTCTGAAATAAACTCTAAAAGCACTCTATTGATTTTCTGGTTAAAAAATAACATTTGCGTACGGTGTTCTTTTGTTTTTATCATTTAACTAACATAATGTCTTTTAAGTACTTGATGGTAAAAGTTGTTTAATAGAGCTGTTAGTTTTGGGGGTTGAGTGTTTGGTTGGCGTGTGTTGATTGGGTGTGTTTTGTCTGTTCAGGCCATCCAGCTCTTACGGGGACAGTCGAGAGCCCCGTCCCCGTTCTCGGTCCCCAGCGCATGGGCGAGATTCTCGAGAGCACCGTGACAGTCGAGAGATGAGGAGCGATAGCCGTGAGCTGCGTCCCGGTCCAACTCGTGAGCATGATGCTAGAGGGCCGCCCGATGAGAGATACAGGGCGTCAGAAAGCAGGGAGAAAGATCCTTCCTACAGGTGCACTCACAATACATTTGAGCCGTTTTGTAGCTGTGCATTCATAGTTCTTGTTTCCTGTGTTGTAGTCTCATCTAAACAACATTACTGTGTTTCCGCAGGGATGAAGGGTATGATCGTTATTACCGCGGAGAGTATGACTATTATCGGAAGAAAGAGGAGCCATACTCAGAACGCTACAGAGAACCCTGGAACGGCAGGAGAGAGTCTGAGGGTTGGTTGAATTCTTTACAATGATAATATAAAGCTGTTTTAAGAAAATAAATCCTATTCTTAAGATGAGGCATTATTATAATTATTTATTTTTTTTTGCATTGTGGCTAGGGTTATCATGGCGAATTAAATTTATTTAAAACTTATTGAAGCCCGTTTTCACCATTTAATTAAAAAATGTTATTGCAACCGTTTTATCTCATTTTTTTATTTTTCTCAGAATTGTTACACCATCTGACTTTCTCAATTGCAACTTTATATAATGCAATTTTGAATCTAGAATTGCGAGTTTGTATCATGCAGTTATGAGGAAAAAAGTCATAATTGTGAATCACAATAGCTTTTCTTTAAAAAAATAAATAAAAATTTCAGTGGAGTAAACGGTCTTCCATAAAAACATTATTACTTGAAATAAAACAATTTTAACTGAAATACAATGGAAAAAAACTTTGAATTATTTTTAAAATTTCATATTTTTAGTTTAACTTGAACTAAAATAACATTAAAATAAAAAAAAAATACACATTTTGAAAATAAATGAGTTACTTAAACTAACTGAAATAAATATACAGTTTTTATATTTTCTGTTTTTACTTTATGTAAAAACTAAACAAATAGTAGAACAAATACTACACTTGTTTTAGATTTTGTGTGACATTAATCAACATTATGTGAATATATCTCAATGCAAAAATCTATTTCTGGTAGAGCTAATTTTCTAACGTCATTGTCAGCAGTGCTGGTAATTCAGGGGGTTTGTTTCAAAGGAACCACATGCGCACCGTTTCAGCTAGGCACAAGGGGAGGAGTATACATTAAAATGTTAATTGTTTGGTTCTGAATTTACAGAGGAGCGGGTGCGTCCTGAAGAGCGCCGGAGGAACGAACTTTACCGTCAATATTATGAAGAGCTGCAGAGGCGCTACGATGCTGAGAGACCAGTGGATTGTTCCGTCATAGTCGTCAACAAGCTGCAAAAGTGAGTCCTCTGACTATATTCTTCACGTGATTAAAACATTGTTTTCTTGGAGAAACGGTTACATTTTCTGCTCCGTGTTTGTGTGCAGGGAATATGCCGAGACGGTGGGAAGGAAGGTTCGGGATCTGGGTATGGTGGTGGATCTCATCTTCCTGAATACAGAAGTGTCATTGACCCAAGCTCTGGAGGACGTGAGTCGGGCTCGTACACCTTTTGCCATCATCATCACCCAGCAGCACCAAGTACATCGTTCCTGTACAGTCAACATCCTCTTTGGGACTCCGCAAGGTGTGTGTCCTGCCACAAAGAGTTGATCATTTTAGCCAGTTCACTTGCTCATCAGCTTCACGTCCGATGCGGTTCGACACCACAACTGCACGAAACCAGCCCGTTGTTGATATGAGAGCGCAGTACAATATTTCAAATGTTCAAGCAGCACTATATAAGCTGTAATCAACATTTTAGATGACCACAGCATACTCTTGTTGCAGAGCACAGGAACATGCCCATGCAGGATGCCATGGTGCTGGTGGCCCACAACTTCGACTCCTTTAAAGTTGAACACCGTGCTAAAGAAAGGGACGAGATCGCGAGGAAAGCGGCCAAGATGGCAGATGAGGTGTTGATGAGGGAACCTGACAGAGAGGGTCCCCCTGCCTCCCTTCTGACCCATATTACGCTGTTGTCCGAGGGCAGGTAGGTCAACAAAAATTTGTGCCCTGTAAGATGATTATTATTTTTTATTTTGAAGGAAAATCTGCATTTATTTGATTTGAAATATTAAAATGCTTAAATATATTAACTTAAGTGTTTTCTAAGGGGAACGTACTTTCAAATGTAATTAATTCCTGTAACGCAAAGATTTATTCACAGCATCATTATAGGCTATTGATGCAGCACAGAATGTATTCTCTGCCATGTTGCTATCAAATAACATAGTTGCCATGCCAACTATAAATGTATACATGTAGAGGCCTCATTAGTGACTTTATGTGGGCTGTGATATGTATGCCATCCTCATGCACAAGTGGGCATATCAGTGTATCTGGATCCATTGATTGTGGAATCTGTACATATCTAAGACGCTAACTTCCTGCTGTAAACAAATGCTTGCTTGCCCAGCCTCCAGAGTCTTCTGATTGGTCTCCTGTTTTGGAGCTGGTGTTGATCAGAAGTGTGGCATTTAAAAGAAATTCTTTTAACTTTACACAGCAGAAACGAGAGGCACGAGCCCAGTGGTCATACACGTCCATGTAGTGTGTGTTTAGACCAGAATGGAAAAGTAGCACGAAAACGCAGGACATTTTACTGATGTTAAGTGTCAAATATAACAGGTTACCTTTGCATCTCTCAGGTTTATGACTCCAGATGAGTTGACCAGGCTAATTGACTATCTGAGAGACAAACGTGATCATCTTGTCCGAGGCACTACTGACACAGGTAACTCCATGAGGCATTTTAAACACAACGTTGTATTACGCTTTACCCATCAAGCCTTACCTATCACTGTTTTTGCTCTGTCTAGTCACACACCCTTCACCAGCGACCCGCGAGCCCTCTCAGCCCACACAGCCTCTATCCGCTCCAGCTCAGTCCACATACACCAGCCTACCCCTTCACTCCACCCACCTGACCCCTGCTTCCGCCCCCGTCACCACCAACCAACAGCAGGAGCTCCAGGCTAAGATCCTCAGCATCTTCAACAGTGGCAGCGGCACATCTTCAGTGTCCAGCCCCGCCCCGGTGCCCCAAACGCAGGGTTACTCCTCCAGCCTCGGCTCTCAGACTGCCGGACTCCAGTCTTCTCACGCTGCTCCCGCTGTCACCGGCATTCCCAAAATCGCCGCCGTCCAACCGCAGAGCAGCTTGATGAACCCCCGGCCTGCCCTGAGGCCTCCTGGTGCTCGTATGGCTGGGCCGACAGGCACCCAGAGACCGGCCGTCACCACAGGAACTGGCATCAACTTTGACAACCCCAGCGTCCAGAAAGCCTTGGATACGCTCATTCAGAGCGGACCCATTAACCACTTGGTGAATATGGGATCTGTGGCTCAAGGAACCCGGTCAGCACAGGGAATGAGCCAAAGCATGGATCCATCTCCCATGTCCCATTATTCCCGCCATTACTAAGAGGAATAGATCTGATACAAATCGAGAAGTCGGCGTTGCTCTGAATTGTCATAAATTATTCTTTTTTTGCACCCGTGTAATTTGTGATAATTAAAAAAAAAAGGTTTTCTGTGAAGTCATAGTTTTCTGGTTTTACGGTTTATTTTATTTTTTACTCATCTAATGTGTTAGACAACCTTTACAGAGCATGATTGTTTAATGCGTCAATAAATGAGAGAATTTCTGTTGTTTTATATGGAATTGGTGCATTGTATATACCAGCCAACTTCTGACTTAATAAATTCATTTTTAGATAAAGAAACTGCGGTCTTTTTACTTTTTATTAACTTTGTATTGAATTTGTTTCTCCAGAATATTTATGTCCTACTTGTTAAGTAGTAGGACTGTCTGGAAGTTGTGGGAAGTCAAAGACAGTTTAGGAATTTTGGGAAGTTGAAGTTGCCATTTTACAGAAAGTCTA
>JAUMHR010000099.1:4626879-4650595 GCA_032361145.1 Enteromius fasciolatus | reverse complement strand
CTGTCTGGAAGTTGTGGGAAGTCAAAGACAGTTTAGGAATTTTGGGAAGTTGAAGTTGCCATTTTACAGAAAGTCTAGGAAATGTATGGTGTGCATAGTCTGAAGCACATGTAAGACGTTTCATATTTATAAATGATTTTTTTAAATTTGCTTTATTGGCATTGATAGTTCCACAATACATTTTTAACCCTCTTATCTGTAAATTCAGAACACTTTCTCTGCACTCTTGAAAATAATAATTCTTTATTGGAAATTATGATTCCATAAAACATCCACGGAATCTTTCAGTCTTCACACTAAGGAAAATGGTTACAGAAAGGTGCTTTGAGTAATCAAAAATGCTTTTAATTGTATTGCCGTGAAAACCTCCTTTAGCTATTTTTTTGGCGCTACAGCAATCCAAAATGCGTTTGTGCTAATAACTCCTATACCGGTTGTCGTAGACTCAAAAACTTTACATCGTTGTAATCCTTGGGTCATGGGATTTTTGCAGCGGTCACTGTGATTTGGGGTCTACGACGCACCGTTTCTTCGCAAATTTGACGTATATCCAAAATCTACTTTCGCAAACTAGTTCTAGGTTTTTCGCCCGAAGTGTAGCAACAAGGCTTGTGCATGTTGAGTGTTCAGAACAACTTAAGTTGTTTAGTAACAAGCTTTTCTTTGCAGATTTTTTCTAATTCGCAAGTGTATGATGCTTAGTGTTTTAAAATCAATTCAGATTTAGTGTATTCCAGCCTTAATTGATGGGATAGATAGAGCATGTTCTTCCATGTCAATCTAACTTTTTGCTTAGAAATAGCATGCAATAACCAAGACAACATGCTATTTCCAAAATCTATCATATAAAACCCAGTTCATTGGAAAAGCTTCAAAATCTTACTCACTGAAACCATATATTAAATGGCTGTAACTGATTTGCATTGTGTGCCATTTTCACTTTTGTTGCTGGTTTACATTAAATGCCAAATTCAGCCTTATTGTTTTAAGGTAAGCAAAAGCTTGCAACATTCATTAAAATATTATTACCAGAATGTGAATCTGTTAAAAACAAATATAAACAGTATTTAGTTCACTGAGAAAGATCTTAACACCTACTTTCTCTGCTCCAACATCCAGCCACAAACGCTCTTTAGGAATGCCAGAGGATGTCTGTAAACCCTTTCCTGTGACTTTGCACCAGTAAACAAAGAGATACTGTAAAAGAACTGACTTTGAGAAAGATTTTCAAATTCCCCAACATTAGAGGCAACTGAGTTGCCAAGATGGTTAACTAGGCTACAGTGAGGTTTAGTTGGGTCCTGCAGGGCTTAGCTCCAACCCTAATCAAACACACCTGAAGCAGCTAATGAGTAGGTAAACTTACGGACGGATGTTGGAGCTAAACGCTGCAGACCACCGGTCCGCTAGGATCAAGTTTGACGACCCCTGGTTTGTTTAGATATTTTCAGCAGTTTTCACAGTAAAGCCTCCTCAGAAAAGTGATTAAATCACAGCCAATTCAATTCTCTACTAATGAGCTGATGATATTAATCAGGAACATATATAAATGAGATGTGCTGAAGAATCTCAGGACCAGGATTTGGAGAAAACCTGCTCAAAATAAAGACTCGATCATATAATCCGTAATAAAATGGTATTCATTTATTGCATTTTGTGTTGACAAATCTATAAAATGGAATGGAATTTTGCAGAAGCCATAGAGATAAAGCATTTGAAATGTAAGATAAAACTACCTTATTTTCTTTATGTACCATGAAACACAATAGATAATACTCATTATTTATCTTTTTTAAAATATTCAACTTACACTGACACAAAAAATAAACACCTCAACATTTACTAGTTCTGTTATATTTACAGGACCCACATCCGCCCTTGCCTGTGGTCCCATGTCTGCTTTGTGTACGTCACTGTACACACACACACACAACTGAAAAACACACAAGTACACACACTCAGTGGCAATATGACCATAAAACCCTGAAACGCACACAAAAAAAAGAAGAAAGAAAAAGAAAATCCACTACATTCCCTTTCAAACGTTCATACAAAATGTTTTCGTTTCAAATGAATCAAAAACAAGCCCGAGGGATTCAGTCATTTTCCATGTAAAACTAATGTTCTGATCTAGAATTAACTGCACTATCATTTGCAAACTGTGAAATCAGTGAGCTGCCTAAAACGAGCTTATTCAGTAAATCACATTTTTGCCTTTCAGAGAAGCAAAGCCAAGACAAAGTGGGATTTTGTTTGTACATTTCTCTTTTAGTCGTCTCAGATTGCTTACTTCAGCAATACCCAACTTGCAGTTGTGCTGTAATAAAGCAATAAGCCATGAAATATGCTTTTCCGATCAAATTAGCAATTAACTCAATTACATTTAAATTGGTCATATGCATTTTCAGGCAGTCAAATCATATAAGAGTAACATTTTATATTTCAGCGAATACTTTTGGTCCTTTTAGCTTCATTTTAATGTTTGAAATTGGGCCTAGAATTAAAAACTACATTCGTTTTTTAATAATATAAATAAATAAATTTGCACATATTATTCAACGTGTAGCTGCCAATTTGTGTATTTAAGGCATGTGTACAAACTGTTGTAAATAATTATTTAACTGCTTAACAAAACAAACCCTCAAGTTTCTTTTTAATTCATTCAGAACAACCGTTTGCAATCGACTAAACACATAACCGGTTTAACATAAATAACTTTGGTAATCAGTTCTTCTTTAAATATATTAACTGCAGTAAAAGCAAAACGGTCTTCGTCTTGGCTATAAACTACCTACAGTAAAAAAAGACCCTAACCAATCAATGTCCATTCACACTAAGATAGTTGATCCAAAGAAACTGTTGTGCACAACAAAAACACCAAACATCTGGTAAAATAACACATTTACAATAAAATAACTGAAATAAACTGGCGTGAACATAATACTGTATATCACAAAACATTTAAATATTTATATATATTTATATATCAGCTTGTTCAGGATAATGTGCATGCGTTGAACAGGACAACGGACCCAGGTCCTGGCTCTATTTCAACTGCTTCAGATGGATTTGATTCAGATTTCAACATTTGGACTTCCACAGAGCTTTACATGCTTGAAAAGCTGTACTGTTATTTTTGTAGTTTTTCTTTTATGTAAAGTTACTGGAATGTCAAGAAAAGCTGACCTCAGAGGTAAATGTCATGGGAGTAAATTCTCAAAAATAAAGGTCTGACAGTCTAATGCCTTTTGAAACTATATTCAGGTGCTGTAAGAAACATCAAGAACTTGTTCAAACAGCGAGAACCCAAAATGCAGCAAGCGACCTTCAGTGTTCCCGAGAGTGTAGGATTAATAAAATGAAGTGAGATTCCCATTTTTTCTTTTTCTTTTTGGAGAACATCCAATGGCGCAGATCAGAACCAAGTACAGACTTATTCAGAGCCCTTTTATTGTTTCTGAGATGTGTCGAACGTTTCGATATTCCTTGGCGAAGGAATACGCAATTTCTTTTTGCTACACACAAGCCAGGTATTCATCGTGAGATACTGAAGAAAGGAAAAAAAATGTAAATGTGTCCACTGTCAGTTTGAATAGAGCCAAGCCCAGCAGTGGAAGCGCTTGTATATAGTCTTTTTATATGGTGATCACATCGAAACAGTGCTTGTAAGGTCGAAATGACATAGGGAGTGAAAAGTGGGAGAAATGGAAATGTTACCACGTAACTCAGTGATTAGTATTAGAAATATATCTGTTTCTTTTCTTTTTTTTTTTTTTTACATCTACGTATACTCTTTTCGTCATTAATTACAAGAAATGCTATAAATTCATGCCAAATAAACAGCAAACACACATTTTTTGTTTTGTTTTACAGCATAATAAAATCAATCTTCAGGTAGTGTGTTACCGCAGCGAACAAAACTCTGTCCAATCTGCGATGACGTGGCCGAGCGGCCGATGCAGTACACACTCTCGCCGCTAGAGGCATCAGCGCTGAAATGGATCTGGCATGCTTATGATTCTGGCAACTCAATCGTCACGGTCACCATGGACGTAAATAACGTTAACTCGTATAAAGTGCATTTCTATCTCAGCCACCATAGAACAGATGTGACGCACACTCTAGCATACGAAGCGCGCCGATGAACTCTACGAGAAGCGGACTTGTGTGCGAACTAGCAACTAAAATTACGCCATACGTACTGTTTCCCATGGAAATCAATATTGCACGTTACCGTTGAAAACAAAAAAGAATTAGTTTTTTCGGTGTGTCTACTAAAAGCATCCTAACAAACACATCAGGGAATAACGACCCTGTAGCTACAGTGTCTCGAGAGCGATATTATGTACAAAACCCAAAAACAACACCACACAGTATCCCGCTAATCTAAGTTTACACGTAAGAACATTTTGCCGTTCAGTTGCGACAACAATCTGAAAAAGCTGCCTTGACATTTTTTCCCCCCCGGGAACTGCTCTTTTCACATTACGAAAATCGAATTTTTCCAAAACACACCATGCACACAAAGCGTACATTATCGTAAGTGGTTTGTTAAAAACATCGTGGAGTCAACTAATTGTCGAAACGTCATCAGAGGCTCAGTCTATGCAGGCAGTATTATGTTAAAAAAATACGTTGCGTTTCGACGCACGTTTTGCGTTTTGTTCAGATCCAGTGAACGTTGTCGTCACTTCACGTTATCACTTTGAACAGGAAATAAACTAAATAAAACATGATAAAGCTGATTACATAAGGCTGAAGTCGCTTTCGCTGCAATCTTAGCGTCAGCCCCTCCCCTCATAAATATACCTTTAAATATTTCATCTTTCGCTTTATGTACACGCACAATCCATATCTATTCATACACTAGCAGCAGCATTCATCTTATGAGAGGTTTTCCCATGTTTAAACATAAAATAATCTGTAATATCTTTTTAAACTACTGTATATACTGTTTTAGACTAAAGTTATATTTATTTATATATGTTTATCTATATATATATATATGCAGTTGTTGGTATTTCTGCTAAGAAAAACCTGTACAAAATAGCCTGTATCTCTACAAAAATAAATAATGCAATGAATATATGATTTCCCAATTTCACATAGCCAACAATATGCTCTCAAAAATACACTTTTTGATCTATTTCTCTATGATTAAAACATAATTTTGCAAACAATCTTGAGTTAATTTTGCATCTGAAATCTCATTTTGTGTTTCGGCTAATGCATTACAGTCACGCGGCATAGATAGTTCAGATTTCCATAATGCTTATAACAACTCAATCTAATGCTGTGTTAACGTCACATCAGAATTACAGTAATTACCAAACGATAACAGAGAGTCTATTCTGAGCCGTTTATGGATCCAGAAATGATTAGTAACTATAGTAACGACCATAATGGATTTATATGTGGCTTTGTCGATAATGACAGCAATCTACAACTTTTTTTTTTTTTAAATCACACAAATTCACCTTGCAAAAGCACAGTAACACAAAATCACATCTCAAAGAAAACGCGCGAGTTGAATTGTAGCTTAAACTGCTGAAGCCACTGCGATTTCGGATGCTTTTCTATAAAGTCGAGCAATTATAGAGTTTTCAACTTTGATATGAAGTTATGGAAATCTAATCTTAAAGTCATAAACTCTGGGGCGAATGCAGCATTTGCGCTTAAAGTGACATTGTTATCAATATTAGTTTCTATTGACAGTTCACATTTTCTTTTATATGGCACGAGTGAAATCGAAGTTTGGCAATACAATCAGATACCATAATGCTCTATATATAGCTCTGTGACATTTCTGGTGTAATATAATAAAGATTTTGTCTATGATATAGTTAATTTATACAGATTTGTCTGTAAATGCAACAAAAACAGAGGTTTTCTTTATAGCAAAATGGGAAAAAAGAAAGAAATGGGCAACTTCCATTTGCAATTCGCTCATTCACTCATGCAAACAAACACACACACACACATTCATTTAATGAATCGACAGACTCATTAAATCATTTGTTACACAGTGGCTGTCAGTGCAGGTTGAGTGCTTGTTGGGGAGGGGAGGTTTGGTACCGTAGTACACTTCAAGCCGCCATAGTGAAGCCTGTAGCCACCTAAAACACCCTGACCCTGTAAGACAACAGCGTTTCTTCACCAGAATCTTCGGTTATTTCACAATAAAAATACTACACTGATATTTAATAATGCCTTCTACACTATTTACACTACTTTTTTCTTTTTTTTTTTTTTCTCAAGCTTGTTCTTTCGCTAATTACAGTGTCGGTTGCACCGATAGACTCACTCGCTGCTTTGCTGTCAAACAGCAAGTCGCACACCCTGCCAGCCTTGTTTTTTGGCACATATTGTGACTGTATTTGGCAGGGGGATAGCTAGGAATGAATAAAAACATGGAGGAGGTTGATGAGACAAAACAAATATACAACAACAGATCTTTGTGCAGAGGAACGTGCTTAAAGTCAACATGAAATGCCGTTCGCAAAACATTTTCTTTCCGCAATGCAAGCGAAATTCAAACAATGCATTGAAAAAAAAGCTATTTTTATATTTTGATTATAAAAGCAAACCTTTTCATTCGGAATAACATGCAACGGTCGTTAACGGAAGCGAATAAGGTTCATTTGACGTTGACTTTAAACTTCACATTTCACAGTTCACATTATAGTATTACCTCATTATTAATTCACATTTGACCAATCTGCAGACTGAAAGGATCGTGTTCAAAACATGAAAATCTTTTCCCAAGGCTGTCAGCCTTTACCAGAGCAGAAGTATTTTACAGCATCTCTGGTGTAGTTTTGAACGCTGATTCCTTGACTTTGCGCATTCTTTTCTGGATCCTGTTCCTCAAAACAAATAAATAAAAATAAATCAAGCCCAACCCACCCGCTTCTCCTGATTGGGTGATTGACAGATGATGTAGGAAAGCTACAGCAGACGGGGCATTGAACAAATACCCACTGACATCAACAGTGCACTTCATTGAACAGTAAAGTGTGGATCACGTCCATCATGAACGAGAGTAACGCCAAGAGCGATGTTGGGCCAGAGAGAACTTGGCAAACCAGTAGAACGGCATTTTCTGTTGAATGAATGAAGCTGGTTGACTGAAGGGAATTCTGGGATATTGCTTGGGTCACACTGGGGAAGAAGGGCAAATGGGGTGGGATGACTTCGACTAGTTCCTTAAGAGTAGATGGTGATGACCTCACGACCTCCACCACGCACGAGGAGGACCCGGTTTAGACCTTCGGTTAAAACTTCCATGAATTCCATGTCTGATTGAGAGTCAAGGAAATAAGAGCTGTAAAAGATATACTGTACTTCTGCATTATGCACCATATATGGTGAACAGTATGTCTAAATTTGGTGTCAGTAAGAATTTAGTGTGTCATGTACACCAAAGCTGCATATATTTGACTGAAAATACAAAAACGAAAAACAGTAATACTGTAAAATATTATTACAATTTTAAATAGCTGGTTTCTGGTTGAATATAATTGTTCCAGGCTTCAGTGTGACATGATTCTTCAGAAAGTATTCTAATATACTGATTTTCTGCATATAAGGTACATATTATTAGTGCTAAAGTATTATTCAATATTAGTGTTGTTAGTATTAGTCTCGAGCAGCTTAATATTTTCATGGAAACATTTTCAGGATTCTTTGATGAACAGAAAGTTCAAAATAACAGCATTTATTCAAAATAGACATGTTTGTAACATTTGAATGTTTTTCAAATCACTTCTGAGCTATTTTATGGATATTATCTGTCTTTCATTCATGAACAGTAGTGCATTCGCATAGTTTCCCATAGTGCAATGGGCTCGATGTGACCATTTCAATACAAATGCCAGTTTAAAATATTTCTAGACTCATTATTTGTTTGGTCTACCAAAAAAAATGTAGGATTTTTACACCAAACTGGAATAAAAAAAAAGAATGATACCCGTAATAATTTTTTAATGAAAGCAATGTGACATTTAAAATATGATCAGGATACAGTTCTCGTCGCCGGTCCGGTTTTTGGGTGGTCCAGGCATGTTGAGCAGGACTAGTTTGGCCTCCTGGGATTTCTTAACAATGACTTCGTTGAGTCTGAGTGCAGTGTGCATGCGCCTCACGTTGAACTGGTTTCTGAAAACAAAACCATCATCAACCAATAAGCTCATGAACATTCATCAACATCAGCGAGCGTGAATGTGTGTCAGATACTCACAGATTTTCCCACTCTCTGTGGCGTGACAGAGAAAGAATGAAAGAGTGTAAATGCGTGCAATGCAAAACTGAAGCTAAATTCAGACCTTAGTTGGAAGGTTTGCCTGCTGCACTCACGGTTTCATGTTGAAGAGGTCTTTGATGGCCTCTGGTGTGGTAGCTCCTATAGGTTTGGCCTGCTCTCCATCACACTTGGCTTCAGTCCATGTCATCTGAACGGCTGTGCCGGGGGTCTCAGCATCTGCGCTGGGGGACTGTGGTGTGGCTGGGGTCGGGGGGTTGGTGCTCTTGTCATGAATGAGCTGTTCCTGTTGGGATGGGGACACAGGGACAGACTGAGAGGGTAGGACCGGCACATACGCACATATGGAGAATGTCAGGGCAAAAGAGAAGGAAAATAAAACGTTAATGATCAGATAGAGATTAGAAGAGTTTCAAATGAAAAGAAATACTTAAATAATAACAAATAATAACAATACCTAAATAATAACAATAAAATTAACTAATTATTCTGAAATAAAAGTAAACAATACAGTTAAACACAATAATAACAAATGAGATTATGATCACAATGAAAATGAATATTTTGTATTTATTGACTTTCATTACTACTTTTATTTTAATGTTCTTGTATTTCATTATATTTATAAGAATCACAATGAAACTAATGATGTATTATGATGAATAATACTAAATAATAAATCATTAAATAAAAATAATTAATAAATATTAAATAAAAAACTTATATATATATATATATATATTAGAATTAAAAGACACGTTAAAATAAAACTTACATTAATATTTACCATATATATTAATAATATACATCATTTAATTTATTCTCATTAAAATAAGAAATTCATTTTAAATAAAAATGTTATTTAATGTTGCTTGTTGTTTCATTAAAAATAAAATAAACAAATAATGAAAACAAATTAATACAAAAAAAATAATATAACTTATTATAACTTAAAATATTTAAAAGAGAGAGCGAGAGGGAAAGGGAGAGAGAGAAAGGAGATGGTTCTGCCTTGTCCATTACTCTGAAAGTCATCACAAAAACACTTATATCAGACAAGACAGTCAAGCTGTGGCTGTTATTGGCATGTAAAATGAAAACTGTAAAGCCATTCGTTTGCTTCTGAGATATCTGAAGACATGATTATTACAGGCACAGAATGAAATGAGCATTGCTGGCTCGGTGGGTCATGCTGTACCTCCTCTTCTGGTTTCTCCTCTTTGCTGCTGGCCGCCGGCTCCTCTGTCACACTCAGCTGGGTCGTGACAGTGGCCGGGTTCTTCCGGCGGATCGACCCACGAGAGCTGTCAGTGATGCTCTGGATCTGAAGGGAGAGGAACGATCTTAATATTAATGAGAGGTGAGGCCACGCCCATATGTATAATGAGCTTCAACATGCAGCATTGCAGTTCAACTGTATTTGTATCCTCTGATGTAATATTTTTATATTAATGAGGTGTTTTTCATTAAGTACAGAGAAACACAAAGTATTTAACTTTTAAAGTGGACTGATCCCTTTTGTTATGAGCATAACTTTGATGGACAAGTTTGTAGAGCAGCGTGTTTGATCAGAAGTACAGGTTGATGGTGAATGTTTGAGGATGGACATGTACCTCACGTTCACGCTCGGTCTTGGTGAGGTTGATCTGCTTCAGGATCTGAGATCTCTGCTCCATCACCAGGGTCTTCTCATATGTGTACGCCGAGATATCACTGTCATGCTGAAGAAAGAGGAGACATAAATAAAGAATGGCTGATCCAAATATACATTGTTGTTCTCATCTGCAGCTTCTTTTTCTAAAAATGCAACCAGAAAAAAAAGCAAAGCAGTAGAATTAAACTTTTATACATACATATGTATTTTTTTTGTTCTTGAATGGCCCAGCCAGAGCCCTGACTTAAACCCAATTAAGCATCTCTGGAGAGACCTAAAAATGGCTGTCCACCATCGTTTACCATCCAACCTGACAGAACTGGAGAGGATCTGCAAGGACGAATGCAGAGGATCCCCAAATCCAGGTGTGAGAAACTTGTTGCATCTTTCCTTAAAAAGACTCATGGCTGTATTCCATCAAAAGAGTGCTTCTACTAAATACTGAGCAAAGGGTCTGAATACTTATGACCATGAGATATTTCAGTTTTTCTTTTTTAATAAATCTGCAAAAATGTCAACAATTCTGTGTTTTTCTCTCAATACGGGTTGCTGTGTGTACATTAACAAGGAAAAAAAATTAACTTAAATGATTTTAGCAAATGGCTGCAATATAACAAAGAGTGAAAAATTTAAGGGGGTCTAAATACTTATATATATGCGTGTGTGTTTGTATACAACAAAAATAATGTCGTCATTTGCGCCTACCATCTCCACCACCTCCACCGCAGCGTCTATGCGCAGGTGATACAGGAAGGTTGTCAGATCCTTCTTCATCTGGATGCTGTTATCGTCCATCTGGGCCACAGTGAAGATGCGCATCTTGCACTTCCTCCAAACCTACAGAACATCATTCACAGACGTCAGCTGCAGTGACTTAACTAACACCGTCCAGACAGAAATCAAGAGTTAGAGCGTGTACCTTGTGCTGGCGGAGGAGGAAAGGCAGCAGCATCAGCATGCCTCCATCATGAACGATCCACCACACATCAATGTGACCCTCTGTGAAACGCTCTCCGTTCGACGGGAAGACCGAGACGTTCTTGGGCACCAGCAGGGCTTTACTGGCAGCGGTGGTTTCTCTTACCAGCTCTGCAATGAAGACACGTTTATATTAATTATTTACGCTTACGATGAGTATATTATATTGTTTAATGGCATGGCTCTGATGTCATGCTTTGTCAATTGTTATAATCAGATTTTGTGCATTAAGTTGCATAAAGAATTTAATTAACATTTAATAAAAAAGAAAATAAAAGAAAACTTAAATTTAATATTTAATTTTTTACATTTATATATAAAATTATTGATACATTCATATCAAGATTTTGTTGATCCCACCCATCCCTACACAGAATCAATCCTGGAGAAGATTCATCTCATACTCAAACACTTGTATTCAGCAGCAGTGTCTATTTCTGTAACTATTTTAAGATCCATTCCAACGCAGATGAATTAAACCATCGCTCATTTCTTAAAATTCACAAGTGAACATCTGTTGTGTGAGACGTGAAGCTGCACCTGCTCAGTCTGGCTGCTTTCGAGCTTCATAGTTTATCTGCGATAACACAGAACAGACTTGAACACGTATGATGCAATGACTTTAACAGCTGCCGCAGCGCAGAGAGGTGTGTTAAACCTTACATACGGACTCGAGAGGTGTAAAGTCAATCTCACAAAGCCAGAGGAAAATTATACTGCTCAGTAATGTTTTATATAGCAACTTTGTCTGACTTAAATCTCCTCATTTCCTTATGAAAAATAAAAATTTGCACAAGTGAGTCCATAGTTATCAGAGTGAGAGCATAGAGCTTTATATCACTATAAAAAAGAGGAGAGTAAGGTACGGTTGGTTGTTAAAGGCTCTTCAAGAAATCTTCAATGCCATTATAGAACCTTTAAATAAGAAGGAATGTCTCTCACCAATAAAGTTTCTCCAGAACTGATGATCCTCGGCCTGTTTCCAGTTGCGCGGCCAGCAGGCCAGAACCGTGTTGTGTTGGAGACCTCCCAACCCTCCGGCCTGGACCAAATGTGACGTGGCGTCCCTCATGTTCAAAGAAATGACCACCTGACAGAAACCCTTCACCTTCTCCGCCTCCATGAGCTTCCTCAGAGACTTTGAGACACAAAACAAAGTGAGGAATTACATTATAACACAAATAAACCCGTCTGAGCCATGCTGAGTTTGTGTGAAGGTCACCTGCTCGGCCTGCTGTCCTTGAGGATGGTTTTCAAGGTAAGTTCCCTCCAGAGCTGTGCCCACGATGGTCAAACCCTTCCCAGCCTTCAGCTGACTGGTCAGAGACAGCAAACGCGGCTGCTCCACGTTCAGCTCCGAATCCATGTTGACCAGGACTAATATCTGCGGTCTGAGAGGAAAGAAAAGCAGGATAGAATAGTATCTGAAAGTTTACACAATGCGCAGTTAGACCAGTAACATAAACACTGTACCTTTAAAATCCAGCACAAATATTTAGAAATCGTACAAAACATAAATATCCAAATAATTAAAAATATTAACATATATATATAGATAAAAATATAGAAAAATACATACATACATGTTTAAAATAATTATATATTATTTGTACAAATATTAGTGCCATCAAACGTCTAATCACATCCAAAATGAAAGTCTGTTTACATAATATATGTGTGTATACTGTGTATATTTATTATGTATATATAATTACAAAATTACAAATTAAGACAAATATATTTATGTTTAATATACAATATAAGACTCTTAATATATAAATGTATAAACATGTGAATATTTTCTAAATATATACTGGACATTTGTGTATTTATATACACACACACACAGTATACATACATATATAATGTAAACAAAAACTTTTATTTTGGATTATTTTTTAAAATATATAAAAATTTTATTTCAGCCTGACTGTTAACATAAATATATAAATGATACAATTATATACAGTATTTCTAATAGTATTATTATAATATAATATGCATGATTTGAACGTCTTCACCTCCAGTTCTTGGTGTGGGGTGGTCCCTCTTCCAGCCTCATGAGGGCGAAGCGGGCCGCGCTGAGAGACAGACCTCTTATTCCATCACCCCATTCCTTTTCTGCCCTGTCGGCACAGACACACACATCTTTTTCACACACTCTCTTTATATTCAGAATGTCATTCTAACATGGAACTTTCACTATATCTGCATTCATAGACGCTTTTTTATTTAGATTTAGATTTTTTTAAATAAATGTAACATTGGCTGCATATGACATTATTTATTACTTATTAGCGGAATTTCACAACAGGGTCTATGCCAAGTCAGTTAGCTTTTGTGTTTTAAATAAAACCAAATAAATGTAAGATGCAAATCGATGCACAGATCCGTATACTGGATGAAACACTTGTACATGTAGCTTTAACTGTTGATACACATTTACAGAAGAAATTCATGTCCTGTTCATTTTTGCTGACGTTAAAGCACACTGCCATATAAATTAAGCATTCATGGAAGCATAGAAAAAATAGTCAATTTCATAACTAACAAGTGATATGACACTTTTTTTTGGTCACTGGTTGATTTTGGGAACTGAACGAATGACAATACATTACCTGGCAACCATAATAAGACCGATGAGATCCACCAATAAGAAATGTTCCAGATATTTGAGTTGGTTAAAATGAATAGAGAGCATCTTGTGTTTTTCCGTGAGTGTGTCTGCAGTATTGTATTGTATGTGTATTATTTTGCATGTAATGACCTAGTACATGTGCTGGGTACTGTATCCCACAATGCAATCCACACAAAGACATGCATACTGCTATTTATATTGCTTGTTTGTAATAACACAGTATATACTGTGCAGCATGCAGTCAGAATCCGCGCACAGCCTCAGACTCCATAATCCTGCCGCCAATTTCCTCTTCGTCTTTAATTTCCGGCGACAGACTCGGGTCACTGTTCGACACTCAACTCTAGAAGTGTTTCCAAAAGAAAGGCACTAAACTAATCAAATGCTGGAGCGGCTCTCAGCTGTTCTTGGCCGGCCGGATTACGAGGGATCTAAAAATCCTGACAGGTCAAACGCCTGAAACTCAATTCTAATCCATCTCTTGGTTTTCTGCCCCGCTGGTCTTCCCCGGCTCCGGGTCACAATCCACTTACCCTCGGAACTCGATATACTTGTAGATACAGCCGGCGATTCCCATGGCAACGATGGCGTAGTACCAAGAACAGATGAACATGAGCGAGAGACAAAGGCTCATGCCAAGGAAGGATAGAGTCCTGTTGGAAAGGGAGAAGGCGAATGTTAGGGTACAAATACAAGTAAAGCCACAGCAAACAGCAAGACGCAGTTCTCTGGAGCTCACCAGTGGTAGAACTTGAATCGTGGTCTCCAGTTGGGCGTTCTGAGCAGAGTCTGAACAGCACAGGCCAGATTCACAAACATGTAGCACATGAGGAAAAACCTGCAAACACACACCGGGATGATGTCTCATACGTTTAGACCTTTAAACCACACTTAAAATGTCTGATTGTTGCAGTAAAAAAATAATAAACATTTATTGAAAACAAAAATAGACCAAACACAGTTTTCAAGCAAAATGAAGACAATATTTGTTTTTTTTTTGTTTGTTTAGTGGACCGTTAATACAGTAATATTGTTTAAATGAACTTGGTTAATTTAAAGAATATATTACAATTTAAATATAATTTAAATACCATTATAGCTTTACTTTTCATATTTTCCATTTTCATATAATATTGTTATTATTATTGTTAGTTAAATATGAATATAAATATGTCTATTACATATAATATGAAAATAATTTTAGATTATGTAGTTAGATTAATATTTCATATTTATATTAAATGTGCATTTTACATTTTATTAACTTTTTTTGTTTTATCACATTTTTTATGTTCATGTCTTTTTAAAATATTTCTATTTACCTTCAATTTTATTTTAATTTTAGCAATATTGTTCTTCACCATATTTTCTTCCAGTAATCTGACATGGCAAAATTTCTAATTTATATTTAAGTTTTGGTTTTCATGTAATGTTAAATTTTTATATTTTATATTAAAGATATTTGGTTAAGTTTTTAATTTTAGGTAACAATAATAACACATATGAATGCTACTTAATTTAAAACTGTATTATCTTATGCAGTGACATTCATTTTTGTGTGTGATTTAAATGTGCAAATACTTTCTAAAGCTGTTATGCAGTATATATATGTATATATGTCTCTTACATGGAGAGAATCGGAGCGACGTTATCCAGAGAAGCGATGAGAATTCCACTCTCACAGATGCATGCGGTCAGGAGCAAGGCCCAGGTGGGCTCCCCGTTTGCTTTTCCATGACCGAACACCTGCAACACACACACACACATACGTAAATGACCATGAAGAGCTAAACACGAGGTCAGCGCTAGTAACTCCTGTCCAGAATAAGCTGCAATGTGAATCTGAAAGACTAAACTCTCATCACACATGTGGACCCTCACCCTGAGGAACGGCACTATGCCGTCTCGAGCGATGGCCTGCAGGAGACGAGGAGCACCCGTCAAGCTCTGAAGCCCTGCACCGCAGGTGGAGAAGAAGGAACCGATGACGATGACCCAGGGCGAAGGCCATGCCAGCGTCCCGATCACCAGATTCCCCCTGACGGCCTCACCAAACCTGAGACGCACAAACATACACCAAGTATAATCCTAGCACTTAATAGTTTGGGGTTTATTCAGCAAGCATGCATTAAATTGATCAGTAAAGACATTTCTGATATTACAAAAGATTTTTAGTTCAAATAAATGCTGTAGTTTTAAACATTTTGTTCATCTGAAAATAGAAACATATCAGTTTCCCCAAAAAATATTGGGCCTCAGAACTGTTTTCAATATTGCTAATAATCACAAATGTTTCCTGACCAGCAAATCAGCCTATTAGTATGATTTCTGAAGGATCATGTGACACTGAAGACTGGAGAAATCATACTAAAAATTCAGGTTTAATCAAAGAAATAAATTACATTTTAACATATGTTCAAATAGAAAACAGCTATTTTAAACTGCAATAATATTGTCGTTTTGACTGTATTTTAGTCAAATACATGCAGCCTCGGTGAGAATAAAATACTTCTTTTACAAAACATGAATCATTTTACCAACCCTAAACATTCACTGCAAAAAATGCTTCCTAAACTAGATTTTTTTGTCTTGTTTCCAGCCAAAATATATATAAAAAAAATCTCAAAATCAAGAAGGATTTTCTAGACAAGAAAAAATTACTGTCTTGTTTTCAGAAAAAGTTTTTACTTGAAACAAGCAAAATAATCTTGTTTTCTGTTTTAAATCTGTTTTTTTTTCTAAAAACAAGACAGTAATTTTTTTTTTAAACTTACTTATCCCTCAGCACCGATCCCTCGATGCAGGCACCGAACAGTATCACGCTGGACATGTCTGAATACTTCAGTTAAAGGACATGAACTGTATCAGCAGCTTTGATTGTTTCTAAATCTTCTAGCTTCTCCACAGTGTGAATACTAGGCTTACGTGATGTATATTAGAATTGAGAATACCAATTCATTTCAGTGAATGGGTTGACTTGGACACTTCAGAAACTTACCAACTACCACACAGTATTCGTTTGTAATAAACTACCTTTTGGCAGAAACTCATCTGACTGGATCACTGAAATGAATCATTTGATATTTGATCACTAAACAGTATTGCAGGAGGGTGTTATGTCAGACACTTTCCACTAGGTGGAGCTCTGTGTGTGTTTCTCTTTGAGAGGATACAGATGATGGAGGTGGTGGTGATGGCCAGGATGGTGCCGATAGGAATGGACTTCTGGGCATCTCGCAAATCACCAGATCGGTTTGATCCAGCCATGATACCTGTTCAAAACAAGACAGAGCATAGAAAAGCTTTAATATTAGCTTATGACATCATTCCTGTACTTTCAAGTTTTATAACTTGTATTCGAAAATGTGGAAAATCACAACTTTTTTTAAGCCTAAACATCCATTATTGGCATCTGAAGTTCTATTTGAAATGTATTAAAATGTATCTATTATGGATTTTTAAAAATGAGCTTCTATTCAGGGTGTAACAGAGCTCTAAGTGAATGACAACATCCTATTCTAAATCTGAAAGTGCACCGTGTATAAAGTTATTGTTTCTTAAAAGAAAGAGTCGACTCTAAATCATTAAACGAGTCGTTTTTTAACGAGTCCCAAGCCGCTTCACGTTGACGTCAAAATTAAACATTAGCATACTGAACGCCCACTACTTTAGCGTTGGTCTGAATGAAAAAGCTAATTCATTCTTTAGCACTAGATGCAGCTTTTGGGGCATTAAAAGCTCACAAACACTGCTTTAAATTAAATCGACCAATCACTGGAGGGGTTTGAGAAAATAAGTCAAAGTCAGCTTTTTTGTCACATGTACAGGATAAACGTGAAGGATAAATAAATCGCTTGGGAGTCCTTGAACAAATAAGGTAAAAATAAATGCATATTATAAGAACATTAAAGTGGGTGTTGACCTTGCATGCATGTCCACCTGTTGTTTGAGACTTCCAAAACCTAAATATGAACCTTTCATTAACCATAACAGGAGCACTTTAACATTCATTAGACCTTTACATAGCAAAAAAGTATAATGTCAAGAGAAGTCTCTACCTGTCACGGAGGGGAAGTAGATGCCCACCAGCATGGTAAAGAAGCTGGTGAGGTCTGCGAGCACGTAGCGGTTGGTGTTGGTCGGTATGGCATCGGGTTCGACTGAGGAGGGTAATCCACTTTTCTCAATAAAAGAACTCTTCTCCATATAATTCCCAAAGAGATTCTCTGGAAGAGAGAAATAGGGAAACAGGTCATGAGTACATTTATTTATCATCAGTGTTAGAAACTTATTTGAGCAATATTAACAGCAATGATAAGCAGACACGGGAAAGAATTTGAAATAAAAAAAATTCTCATACAAAAGCTTAGACAAATGTGAACACCTTCTGTAGGTTCAAAGTTTGGGGTCAGTAAGATTTTTAATGTTTGTGATAGAAGTCTGTTAGCCTCAACATCCAATATGGCAAAAAAAATCTAGACAAAATATACTTTAAATATTTGCTAAATATATGTTGTGAACAGTGAAGCGCAACTAAATATATTTTTAAAATTGAAAATTTCATAGGCCAAAATATATTTTAATTCATTTCAGGGGCAAGAAAAAACATTTCTAGTCTTACGTAAATATATTTTAAAATTACACTCTGAAATATTTATGTAATTTTAAATAAATATTTTCTATTTGAAAATATTTTTTATTTGTAATTTTTTCTGTGACCAAAGCTGAATTTCCTTCAGAAATCATTCTAATATGGTTTGTCAGGTTATCTAATATAATATATACAATAAAACAGTTGAGTTTTTGATTAATTGAAAGTTAAGAAAAAACATTTATTTTAAATATTTTGTAACATTAGAAATGTCACTTTTAATCTATTTGCCATGCATTCTTGCAGAAACAATTATTAATTAATTAATTTTTTTCCAAAAAAACAAAAAACGTCCTAACGGACACCAAAACCATGCTACATACTATGATGTCATTTCGGGGCTGTATTTACCGCGCAGAATGCCACTCATAACTCCGGGGATTCCCTGCATTTCTGTGATGTTGTTGTTGGTGAAATAGCTGTCACAGGTGGCGTTCAGGAACTCGGAGTCGCAGAAGAGCCGCCAGAGTTTGGTGGTGACCGTGGCGTTTTCTCTCTCGATGACCTTCGCGCACACATCGAAGCCTTTCCACACCAGAGTCCGGTTTCCCAGAACACACACTCTGTGGAAATAATTTAAAACTTAAACAGTTCTAAAGGACAAAAAACAGCCTCAGTTAGATATTAGGGGTTGAGGGATATGTGCTTTTTAGGGCCGATGTCGATAATTTCAGATCAATTGGAGCACCAGGGATGAATGATTAATCAGATGCGCATCTTTTAGTGAAGCACGGTTCTGTGATCAGTAGTGAATCTCCATCTAAAGGCCAGAGTTCACTTTCATGATGAAACTCCAAATATGCTCCACAGAAGAAAGGTAATGCACGTCTTTCCAGGTCTTTTTTTCTTCCTTCCAGTGTTGTGACTAGAACTGCTGTGGCCAGAAACGAACAATGAAGCTGTAATTTACTGACAAACCCCCGTCTGTATATCATTGAGTCTTTACCCGGTGAGTTTGAGACATTTATAACATACATTTCAGAAATACATTTCAGAAATTCATCTTTCTTAATATGAGAAGCATTTAAGAACCACAAAACACCACGTTTAACTATATTTTTATTGCATTGTGCTGCCCTACCGACGACCGTTATTTTGAACTTATATTTTTGTCAGGTGTAAAAATAACAATGAATGTCAAAATTAAAAATGATAAAATCAACGACACCTCTTTTAAATGCTTTATCTAAATTTTATCGGCTTAGAAAATGATACCGATAACCATATGACTTCTTAATATCGGTGCCGATAATTGGGCAGGCTAACCCTCGGTCGACCCCCATTAGATTTGTCTGATATGTATGTAATATTTGAAGCACATACGGGAAGACTGGAGGCTCGAAGGCGGTTTTGATCACTCCGGCGTAGACGGCGAGGATCGAGCAGATGACACAGGCGAGGAAGACGAGCGCCAGCTTGTTCACGTACTTCACTCCTACAAACACCACAATGGCCATGAAGCTGAGCACCAGTGTGCCATAAACACGCATGTTGTTCAGCATTGCTGCTTCGGCCTCCGCTCCCTCCAGACCCTCCATCTTAAAAATAGCTGCTTGTGGAACGATATACACCTAAAATAGGAGGAGAAAATAAAGTGGAAGGAGGACAAATTAATTAAAAGGGAATAAAAAAGAACAAAAACAATTAGGTCTGCAAATCAAAATTCTGTGATAAAGTCATTTTTCTTACACTTTATGGACTTAATGTTTCATATTTAGGGATGCTGTTGACCTGCTCTCCTCATTATTTCACTAAACTGCATCTCTGAGAATAAATTACTCATAAGTGTCAAATTCAGTTTGGTGTAATTTTATCTAAACTCTTCTGAAGCCATATGCCTTCTGCCACTATAAAAGTATTAAATTATTAATATATACACTGACTGTGCTGTTCTGGCAAAAAATGTTTCAGATTATTTCAATCCAAACAATAACAAAATGACTTTGACATTACACTCTTAAAAATAAAGTGCTTGAAAGGTTCTTCACAGGGATGCCACAGAATTGCTATTTTTGGTTCCATAAAAAGAACCGTTCAGTCAAAGATTCTTTATGTTGTATACTTGTTTAAATCAGAATCTAAACAGTCAAATACAGAAGCAGGATTGGGGAGGATACAAATGATAAAAGAGTGTTTAAATGATAAAAAACGTAAACCTCATCAAACAAACGAGATGAATCTAAAAATAAGCATAAAACTACAAAGAGAGCCAAAGAATAGCAAACAGACAAAGAGAGATGAAACAATGAGAGATGAGTGAGATTCACGACGACACAGGCGGTAAAACAGACTAGCGTGAGTTCAGTTCTACAAGCGCTAATTGAACTAGTCAAGCGTGGAATTAATACTGCAAATGGACTGCCATTAGTTCTTATTAGAGACCTGACCTAAATTATATTCAATGCCATAAACTTTTGGGCACATATGCTCCGTTTCACTGCTCTAAGCACAATACACTGCCATCGTTCATTAAACTGCTTCATATTTCCCCCCTTATAAGAAGGATAAAAACGAGAAATTATTGGGATTTTAATCTTATGCAATTTGTCAAGATAATACACCCCCCCCAAAAATAAATATATTATTTTGTTATATTCCACTTTAGGAAAAAAACATCTAATCTCATCTAAATAATCTTAATATATGAAAGCATGCTTGATTGCTTTAAAAAGAAAAATATTTTATGAAAAATATATATTTTTTAACGTGACCCATTTTATGGCAGTAAATAAACACTGTATATAATATGCAATACAAAATCTGTATGCAATATAAATCATAAAGTAGAATTAAAGCAATCATTTTTATAGCACATAATATATATTACATTATTATTTTCCACTTTAGAGAAAAGCATTTCTTCTATATAATCTCTAAATTAAAATATGCTTAAAAAACAAACAAACAAAAAACTTTCACATGATTGGGATTTTTTTCTCATAAGATTCTCACCCATTTTTAATAAATATTATATAATATTTTTAATATATATGTTTATATGTATGCTAAAATATTAACATATTTATCATTATTATATACAGTGCCCTCCACTAATATTGGCACCACTGGTAAATCTGAGCAAAGGTGGCTGTGAAAATAAATCTGAATTCTTTATACTTTTGATCTTTCATTTAAAAAATTCTCAAAATTCTAACCTATCATTGAAGTAAAACAAATGAAAATAGGAAGAAATTCTTGTGATGAAATAAATGTTTTTCTCCAATACATGGCAGAAAAAACAGCTCTGAGTTGTCTCCTGTAAAGCCAGAAGAGTTTGGAGAATACCTGATAGGAGAAAAGAGAGCATTCCTTCATCCAGAATCTCTCCAGACCCTTTAGATCACCAGCTCTATGTTGGTTCTTCTCTTTAGTTCACCTCACTCAGGGTTCAGGTCAGGGGACAGTCATGGCAAAAGCTTCATTTTGTGTTCAGCGACTAATTCTTGTGTTAATTTAGATGTTTGTGTTTGGATTATTGTCGCAGTGGAAGACCCAGCCATGACCCTTTCTAACAGAGTCAGTGAATTATTGATTTGTTATCTGTTGGTATTTGATAAAATCCATGATGCCATGTGTCTAAACAAGGTCTCCAGGACCTCCAGCTGAAATATAGACCCACTACATCACAAACACAGCAGTATACTTCATTGTACACATGAAGTACTTTGTTCATCAAACACATCTTGAGTGTTTGCTGCTAAAAACAATTTATTTCAGTTTGATCTGATCATAGAAGCCAGTCCCATTTGTAGTTCCAGTCCTGTCTGACAACTGAACATGCTGGAGATTGTTTTTGAATGAGTGAGGGGGATTTTTCTTGAACCCTCCTGAACAACATGTGCTGATGTAGGGGCTGTTTTACTATTTTTTTAAAGGTTTTCTGACCCTGAATTCTCCAGCTGTGATCCTTGAAGAGTCTTTAGCCACTCAAACTCTACTCCTCGCTGTGTATTAGAAGGATAGAGACACACATCCTCTTCCAGGCAGCGCTTCGTAACATTTTATGTTGATTGGAAACTCTTAATTAATTCCCTGATGGTGGAAATGGTCATTTTCACTGCTCTAGCTCTTTTCTTAAAGCCACTTCACTAATTTGTAAAGCTCGGTTATCTTTTGTTGCACATCATAAATATGTTATTTGTTTTTTCTCATTGTGTTTTGGGCTTTGTTTTCCCTCCTACATATACATCTGTGTGCTCAAAATTGAGAATATGAATGATAATATACTTTAAAGATATTGGACTCATAAAACATTCTAGGGGTGCCAATAATTGTGATCAACAAGTATTGGAGAACAACATTTAAACACAAGAATTTCTCCCTATTTTCAATTGTTTTACTTCAACGAAAGGTTAGAATTGTGTGAATTTTTTGAATGAAAGATCAAAAGGATAAACAATGCAGATTTATTTTCACAGATTTGGGTGCCAATATTAGTGGTATTAATACTTTTTTACAATTAACTGGTGGTGTTTCCTCAGGATTCAGTGCTCGTCACAGACTGCGTGATCTGCATGTGGGAAGAGAATAAGTGCCGTTCAATTGCTGAAACACGAACACACATATGATCAGCCA
Organism: Enteromius fasciolatus; assembly: GCA_032361145.1. Taxonomy (NCBI): domain Eukaryota; kingdom Metazoa; phylum Chordata; class Actinopteri; order Cypriniformes; family Cyprinidae; genus Enteromius; species Enteromius fasciolatus. Next base: position 4,627,839 of record JAUMHR010000099.1, on the reverse strand, counting down.
GTCGCTATGGTGACCTGTTCATTTTTATAATATCTGCTGGGTTACACAATACGGCTTTAATCTCAAAGCACTGGCTGACTTTAAATAGACGCCTTAGTGTCCTTCTGAACCGTAGGCTGGAGAAAATTCTTGCTCAAATCAGCATGTCGCAGTCCCGCTGATCTCTGAGCACCGGGAAGATTTTGCACGGACAATAGGAGCTAAGCCCATGTTCCCCCGAAAGACAGAATTAACCCAGAAGTCAGACACACTCGAGCCCCTGACCAGCGATGCAATATGAAATACACGAGCAGCCGGGAACACGTGTGTTAGAACACGAGATGAGCGAAGCTCGAAGGACACGCTAGCACTCATCAGTTGCGCAATTAAACGCAGTCTGCATAATTACTTAATTACTCGCTCTAAGAGGAGGGGAGGAAAGCAGGGCGAGAGAACGAGAGATGAAACGAAAGAAATAAAATCAACTTTTTAAAAAATGCATCTAGACACACATGATTTCAGTGATTTTGTGTAACATGTGATGTCTTGATCTGGTTGATGTTTAAAGGCAGTTTAGTACTGGTCCTTAGTGATGCTGTGTGTGTGCATTTTTTGTGTTTTTAACATTTGATAAATACAGTGGTAGAGTCCACTACAGCAAAACAATACTTTGCAACTCTCTGTTGCAACCCCACCTCTTCTTGCCGATTGGCTGGCCGAAGTTTGTTTTTGTTGTGGTGAACATCCTGTACCCATAGTGTTTGTTTCGGTATTGCAGCCTCTGTGTTGTCTTTCGAGACCAGGTTTTTTCCCAATGTATTCAGAGAGCAGACAGCAAGACGATCAAGGGGTGATGTATACGGTTTGAGATAAAAATTAAATTGAGCTAAAATCCTGCAACATCCCATAGAGCAGTGGTTCCCAACCACGTTCCTGGAGGACCCCCAACACTGCATGTTTTCCATGTTTCCTTAATCAAAC
>JAUMHR010000099.1:4585299-4600676 GCA_032361145.1 Enteromius fasciolatus | reverse complement strand
CCTCTGTAAGCGTTTCCCCGAGTGTTTTCCTGTCTTTGTTTTGTTCTTGGATATCCCGTTGCCGACCTAGCTTGTTTCCTGACCTCCGATTACTGTTTCTGCTCTCCACGGACTCTGTTTGCACCTCGCCTGATCTCCTGCCTGGTATCCGGTATTGCCTTTGCTCTTCTCTGACATTGTTGTTTGCTGTCCCTGACCATTGCCTGTTGTGATCTGTGAGCTTCTGCCAATAAATACCCTGCGACTGGATTCAACTGTCTCTGCCGTCATTTATCACAATATTATTCTCTTTAATTGTTCAATTAAAAAAAAACAATACAATAATTTTATTTTTTATTGCAACTATAAAAATACTATTATTTTTTTTATTATCACTAATGTGTCATATGTTAAATATAAAACTATCAATGTGCCCCAGAAAGCTTCCCGCAGCAATTTCATATAACACCAGAGACTGATTGATTTTTAGTTATACTATATTTATACTAATAATATACTAATATAGAAAAGTACTACTACTACAAATCATCTTTGCTTCAAGTCACACTTTTAAATGGCAGTAATATGATGTAACAGCAACTAATGAATAAAATTCATTATTCATCAAAGCTTAAACACTGATTTATTATGCAACAATGATTATAATGAATTAAATATCCAATTACTCACACATACTGTACACATGCACACACAAATCTTCCAATTTGCAGGATATTTCTTTAGCATATGCAAAATAATTTTATCCATTTTGTATAAGGATTGCAACAAAAATGCAAATAGTCTTCTACTATATATATCCAGATTAGTATATATATTTTTTAATAAATAGATAAAAGCGGAGACATTCGGCAGCCGTATCACTGACTAGTTTGACACTCCTTCTGTTGTTTGTGTTGTGACGACGGGTCTTTGCACCGGAGGAATGAGCCAGTCAAGAGCTGATGCTGGCAGAAAACACTGATGCCACTGGCTCTGAAAATAGTGTACTGATTGATGTAACTAAGTGGGCAAAGGGACAAAAGCTTTGGCCTGGCGCCTGAGACACAGTATGGTGTACTCATTGTTAAATGAATGTCCTTTCACTTTTGTTTCAGAGTGGATTTTGTGTGTGTGTGTGTCTTTGAACTGATGCAGTGTGAGTGAATCCTTTTACGCTGTCATGGGAGGTTCCTGTATCCGTAAATAACAGCTACAGAACGCTCTAATTTATGTAGTGGAGCTGCATTTGCATTGAAATGGCTGCACATATTTTTTATGTCTTCATAATTCTGTCGTCTCACTTGTCCGGTTGAGACACATTCACTAGAGCACCTTTGATGAATTGCAGCTCTTTGTTGATGGATCTCAGCCTCTCTGATTCCAGCGCTTGGAGAAGAAAGACTCCTTGGTTCTTCTGAACTGAAGTTCAATCACTGTTTTACAAGGCTTTTAATCCAGGCACTGCAGTTAGGATAACTACTGTGGGGGTTTTGTTATGGTGTTTTTACATGTCGCTCCTTGAGACTGAAACTAGCATTATCTTTAGCATTACATTAGAGCTATACATTGAGGCTCTGTTTCAAAGCCTAAAGCTGTCCTGCTGTGCCTGCTAGGAAATTAACTGAAAAGTTACCTGTTTGGAGTTTGGAGTGCTTTATATGGGCTTAAAAACACAGAACACACACACATACTGGCATTTGTGGTTTACGGGGACTCTCCATAGGAGTAATGGTGTTTCTACTGTACAGACTGTATGTGGTATTGCCCGACACTGACCCTAAACCTAAACCTAGCCCTTACATGAAACTGTGTACAGTTTTTGAATTTCATCAGACACTGTTTAGTATGTTTTTTAAGCCTTTTGTTTACGGGGACATAGGAAGTTTCCTCATAAACCATGTTTACGCTGTAATACCCATGTCATTATACACATGTGTGTCCTCGTAAACCACAAATCCCAACACACAAACACACACACAAATATTGGGAAGAATCAATTTGAATATTTATTGTACTGTTTTTCAGTATTTCAGTATTGTAGTAAATAACAGTAATGCATTTATTTTACATTACAATTAAAAGGGTTATACAAACTTTAAATCCCCTTTAAATCTTCACGAGCTCTGCTGACTCCGCCCATCTTTTCCAGACGCTCTCAGAGGATCTTTTATTAGCCATATTCATAGTGGGAAAAAAAAAGGAAAGGAAAGGATGTGACATATGGCCAGGTATGGTTTCCTGTATTCCTAATTTTTGCTCTGCATTTAACCCATCCAAGTGCACACACATAGTAGTGAAAAGTGATCAGCCACGCACACACACACCGTGAACACACACCCGGAGCAGTGGGCAGCCTTGCTCAAGGGTCTCACCTCAGTTGTGGTATTGAAGGTGGAGAGAGCGCTGGTTATTCACTAACCCCACACACAATCCCTGCCGGACCTGGGACTTGAACCCACAATCTTTGGGTTACAAGTCCAACTCCCTATCCATTAGCCCCATAGTGAAACTTGCTAGTTAGCAAATTATTAGGAAAGGTGATTTGCAAAGATTCATTAAAAGACATTATATGCTCAATATGCTCATTAATACATTCAACAACAAAACACCTCAATCTCTTAGGAGTCATGCTTGTCTCTGCATCTCGGTCTGATGACGGCCCAGTCAGGGCGCGTCTGAGTTTAAGACACCAGTTCTGTCTGTGTGACACGCTGCTGTCAATCAACTATTGTGGGTGCGGCCTCTGTCTGTGTGATGCCACACCTACATGCATTTGAGAATGGAAACTTATTTTTATTAAGTCAAAAGAAAACTACCTGTGGATCTTTATCATTGTATGGTGATTGTGTACACACACTCTCAACACACATTTCAGTCCACAGGCTTGAACAGCTTGAAAAAGTGCATGTACCACCGTATGACCCCTTTAAAAAATACTGTACTTTTATGCATTCAGAGATGTTTACACTGTTTCTCATGCAAGGCATGAACAAAGTTTAAAAAAACTATTTTGATGTATGACAGAGTATTTATGGGCCAAAAATCTTACTTTCGAGTTTTTGTGGTTCTTCATGACGTAGTCGTGAATGGAAGTACTTATATGGGCATTTCTACTGGAGGCACACGCCCGCGCACGCATAGACCGGAGAGAGAGAGAGCCATCATCGCGCTAATCAACAGGCTTCACTCGGCACGGGAAGTAGGCCTATGTTTCCAAAGAATTGTGTTTTTGGTTGTACGGGAAAGATAACCTTGTTAAGCTTTCCGAAAGAACCCAGAGTTATGGATGCCCTTTGTTTTTTACGGGGCAGCAACAGAGTTTCTCAAGTGTATTTATTAATGAACGTTTTATAAACAAGGCCTAGTTTGATGCTGCATTTGCACATCATTTGACACTGAAAGATGGAGCGGCTCTGAGCTATAAAATATCCCAGTGTTGTGCCAAATTTCGACTCCCTGCCGAATTATGACTCCCCTCATTGAAATCAATAGTAATCCTAACCCCAGCTCTAATCCTAACCCTCCCCCACACCTAACACTAAACCTACCAGTACTAGGAGAGTCCTAATCTGGCAGGGGGTCAAAATTCGGCAAGTGAAACGGCATGAAGTCTGTGTTTCGTTGACAATTAGCGCAAATGCTTGTGTCACTCTTTAGGTCCATCCAAATAGCACGGCTCCAGGAGCTCTGCTTTTTTCGGAGAGAATCATATAGCTGTATCCTTCTTTTATAAATATAAAACTAATGCTGTACTAACTCTGTAGGTACTCAAGATTAACGTGAGATTGGGCAAAACTGTGTAAACTGCCTTAAAAAAACCCTAAGCTGCTGACGTGATTTTTTTCATTCTGAAACACAGAGTGCATATATTTCATTAAATCACAGCCTTAGCGATCTGGGAATCGTATTAATCTGTATTGTGATTGTAGTTAATTGCGCAGCCCTACAGCTGGGCCAGAAGTGAGTGTACGCAAGTCCTGTTCTGTGTTCTCAGAGTATGTTACTTTGATTGCCTGACTCTGATTGCCTGACTAAAATGGTAAGTTACATGATGCACAGTGACAGAGAGCTTGCTCTGCCTCTTATTTCAGAATCATAAAACACTTCCCACTTTATTTCCCAAACACAACTTTAGCTGTGAATGTACACACATACTGTAAAACCCAGGTAAAGAGCCTGCCTTTAAAAATTTATGACTTAAGGAAGCTTCTTCACAAATTAAAAAGTAATTAATGTCTACCTTTAATGTACAGGTCTAGCCGGGATAGGGCCATTTCAGTTAATGCGCAGCCCAGGTGGCTTAAAAGTGTCTCTCCACTTGGCGCGTGTTGGGCTCAGAGCAGTGGAAACTTCAGATCAACTCTCGTACTGCATTAACTCAATTAGTCCCCACTGGCCTAAATAATAAACCCAGAATTTTACCTCCATCTTGTTCAATATTTCATATTTAATTCAGGTGCTCAGAGTGCCGCTACACCGCTACAGAGATCTGCTCGCAAATGCAGGTATTTTTTTTTCACAGGAGCCTTTTAGAAGTCATTAAGTAAAAGCCACCCCGATCTCACGTCCCATTTGTGTGATTTAATAATGAGCTATACCTGCCTGCTTGCAAATGTTTCTTTTGCATATCAAAGTGCAGTTCTGTTGAGCTCCACTCAGCAATGTGCTTTTTAACCTGTCTAAACCTCCTAAACTAGACTGTTTTTCTGTTTCAAATGCTTTGAGAAAACTAAAATGTGATGGAATTAGCAGGAAAAGATGCCCTGTAAAATTGGATGCAGTGACAGTGCAGCAAACTTGCTCGTTGAGAACTAATCTTTAGCTCAGAGTTAATGGTCCTTAAAGAAAAAGATGGCCTTTTCATTTAACTTAGAAATAGTGGTTGCTTTTCACTTTGAGTAAAAAGTGATCTGGGGCCTGTTCCATAAACCAAGATTAGAGTAAGCCAGGCTTATTTCAGTTAGTCTGACTTATTGCCAGTTAATTTGTATTAAAATAAGTCAGACTATCTGCCATAAGCCTGGCTTATTTGCTAAGCCAGTTTTATGGAACAGGCCCCCAATATATCTATCTATAATTACCTTACTGTTTATATTAGTGGTAAAATCAATCTCTAATGCTGTCATATGATTAATCACATCAAAATAAAAGTTTTTGTTTACGTAACATATATGAGTGTACTTTGTATATTATGTGTATACTGTAGATACACTCACAGCATAGATTTTGAAAATATTTACATGCATTTTTCTTAAATGTAAACAAATGTGTTTATATATACAGTACATAATAAATATACACAGTACACAGACATAAAAAAAAAAACCTTTCATTTTTTTATGTGAGAAGTTGCAATAAATGTATATATATGTATATGTATATGTTACGAATTAGGGGTGAGACAGTCGGATCCAAATGCAGGGTTTTATTGTACCGAAACACAGAGTAGTCCAGGCAGGCGATCGTCAGAACCGACAAACAACAACAACAACAAAGACAGAGGCTAAATCAGAAGTCGAGGGACAGGCGTGGTCAGCAACGGGGAATTCAGAACAAAACAAAGACAAGAAAGCACATGGGAAGAATGCTTACAGGGGTAGGACAAGTCATACACGATGATCAGCAAACAGACAGACAAACATACCGGTAGTTATACAGGTGGTACTGATTGAATGATTGAACCTAACTAGCAACAGCTGTGGAGGATAGGTGCCTTTTGGGCAATGGAGTCCAGTGACTGAAACAGACATGAAACACACAGAAAAGAGGCTAAGGCTGGAGTGCCTATGCAGTTCTCACTGGCAACTCTAGCTGGACGTGACAATATATAAATAAACATAAAACAACTTTTTTTAACTGGGGAAAAAACTATTCATAAACCAATAAATAACCAATAAATAAATTACATGTTAAAATATATAATAAAAAAAAATCTAAAATGACATTACAAAAGTATTGAAAACTGTAATATACTGTATGTATATTTTTTTAATAATTTTTTAATAAGTAAATTTAACTCTGGTGAGCATAAAAATAATAGTATATTATATATTTTATATAGAATTAAATTAAAATACTTTAATTCATTTGTTTAGTTTAGTTTTAGAACCTAGGCACAAACCAAATGATCAGATTATTTCTAACAAATAAATGATAGTCTGAAAAAAAAAAAAAATAATAATAATAAAAACTCTTTATTTTTATAAAAAAAACTAAATGTACAACTTTACCAGGGCTTGACATTAACTTGTGGCTAGTGGTTTTCCAAATTTACTAGCCACTCAGCATTTTCACTGGCCACAATTTTCTTGTTAGGCAATTACATTTTATATGACTTAATAATGCGTACAAATATTTAAAAGTAATTTGAACTATTTTAATATAATAAGATAATGTTACCAATCATATGGAATCACACACATCCACAAAATTGATCATTCCACTGCAGAAGAAACAGAAGCAGCATTCAGATGCATTTATGACTGTTATTTGTAGCCAAAATATAGCATGAATGCTTACATGTCCTTATGAATTGACCTCTAAATTATTGACTCAAATGTTTCAAAATTCAAAAACGCGAATCATTCATCAAAAAAACAGTGCTGCTCTGTGTGTTGCATATTCGCAACTGTTCTGCTGTGATCTCGAACTATTTTCATTAAACAAATGGAGCAAATACACTCAGCAATATATCATTTCAATAAATTCAAATTTAAATACTGAACTAAAATGAAATAATCCAAAGACAGTAGAAGTTGTGATAAACAACTATAGCGACAAATGGGAGACTACACCATATATATTTCCTCAAACTTCCTCAACTTCCAAATAAAAAAAAAAAAATTATAACAGCAGCCAGTAGAGAGAAAGACCATCATATTCCCTCACAAAAACATTAACTAGTTTGTAATTTTATGCAAAGACAATATACTGTAGCACAAATCAAATGCTGCACATCACATATAAAACAAACAAACAAAAAATAACTGGTCCCACTTTATATTAGGTGGCTTTGTCTACTATGCACTCACATCATAAAATAAGTACAATGTGCTTGTTCATACTGTATTGCTTTAAGCGGGGGTTAAAATGTAAGGGATGGGTCAACAGTGTAATTATAAATGTAATTTCAGAAATTATTTACATATGTAATTACACAAGGATTAAAAAAAAAAAAAGCAAATTAGTTCTATTCTTTAGTTTTTTTGGCTCCGGTAAACTTTATTAACAGCCATGCAAATATACCAAAATATACACATCTATAACTTCACATTTACCCATTAATCAATAATATATACCAACCCACCACCAAGCCAGGATTGCATTCGTCGCTAAGATTGAACGAGTGGCCATTTATTGAGTGCGTATGGCTTCTGTACACCATTTGCAGTTTGTGCCGGGGTCACATTAAAAGAGAAGGTGATAGCAGAGCAGCGGGCGGCCATATATCATAGTAATTAAAGGCTGGCCTAATGATGCAGGCTTCCTCCAGCATGATTCCTGTCTGATCACAGGGCTGCTTCATTAGGAGCACTCAGCCTAACGAGGTGTAGCTGTAATAAAGTAATTCTCTGCCTGCCGCGGTGATAAAGAGCTCCTCTGGCTGAGGGAGGGATGAAAATATAATTATAATTGGAAATGCTTGACTAAAGTTATTGCAGGGCTGCTGAAGGGTGCAATGTTTTTGTGTTTGGATCCATTTCTCTCTTCCCATATTCTCCTCTCTCTCTCTTCATAGCATTGCCAGAATCTCTCAAATGAATATGTCAGGGGGGATAAGAGGGGTGGGGGGTAATTAAGCTGATTGTAAATGCAGTATTGCGACTGAAGAAGCGGCCCGAGCTACAGAACAGACTGCTTTTTATGAGCCGCTCATCTCGTTCCACATGTTAGCGCTTTTGTGTGCTGTTTGAAATAGATTTGATAGTGAACTCACACTGCCCCACAGTTTTGAACGCATCTGGATTTTCTTTTTTATTATTAGGGCTTGCAAATGTGATCATTTCTACTGCCATTTTTTTTAAGGAGTGTTCACACTACAGCAATTTGCAACAACAAAATGACATGAACCCTTTCATTTTCAACAAGAATGAGCAATTTCCAGCAACTTGAACTGCTGAAGTTGAAAAAATCTGACTTTAAAATGTGGGTAAAGTGTTTCTGTGACGAGGATAAAGGAAATTATTATTTTCTATAATAACTTCAATTATTATTATTCAATTAATTATGGTTCCACTTTATATTAAGTGACCCTAATACCTGTGTACTTATGTAGTAGTAGTAGTAGTAGTAGTAGTATATGTAACCACATTGTAAGTACACATTAGTACATAGTATCTACAGCAGTAATATTTGTGTAAATAATACACACATGTAAACAACCCTCAGAATAGTATGTATAAGTACAAATGTGTAACAGAACATTGGTAACAACACCTTTTTCACTTCACTAAGTATTTGTGTAATGAGAATTATATATATAACTACATTTTGTAACAACAGTATTTATAAGAATAATTGGAACAATTTGATCCAGGAGGTGGAGATGGGTAGGTTTAGGGATATTTAAAGTGGAAGGAGTTGGAGTTGGTGTACTTACATGGTAACTCCTCAGGGACTGTCGACCTAATGTCCACCACAATTTATATGTAAAGCCTAACTTCCTGACCATTGCTGTGTAACATCAGTAATTACATGGTAAATCTAAATATAAAGTGTAGTACTTTCTTTCCCAAAAGGTGCTGTCAGTCCTGTTACAGAAAGAAGAGAATTTTACTTGCCTGACCAGACAACTAATCTGATTAAAACACTGCATTTCATTTGAAAATGGTTCTGATTTTATTACATTCAGTGCATTTAAACAGTGATTAATGAGATAATAGTATAAGTTAATAAGATAAGAGTAACAACAAAGTGTAATGCCAATGAGGCTCACACAGCTATGTGAGAGAATCTTGTGGCGATATCAAAACTAATGAATGCAACTGCACACAGAAGAAAAATAAAAATGTAGGTTTGTTTTTATATTTACAACATACAGCCTAGTTAAGCAACATGACACAACCAAAAGAGGGAAGTTCCCTGAAAACCATGATTGCAAGTTTGACATTACAAGAGTTAAAATGAGTAGTTAATAGGGTTGTAACGGTATTGTAAATACGTTGTATCACAATATCACATTTTTTCGATAATACCGTGATCGCATGACTCGATAAAATGATAGGTCTTCTGAGAAAAGTTTACTGCAAATGAAGCGAATGGGAGGTAGCGGGAACTACAATTCCCATCAGCCCAAGCGTGCCCATCATTCTTTGCGGACAGATTTGCCAACTTAGCGACTTTGTCTCTATATTTAGCGACTATTCAGACCACCTTTTTCCCCTAAAAGCGAATAGCGACAAACCTAGAGACTTCTTGGACAAACCTCAGCGAGTCTCTGGTACTGCCACGTGAGCGCGAGCTCTTGTTTTTTCAGTGCGTAACGTTACACACCTCTCTCTGCGTCTCTTCTGTTCAGTGTGCGGCTGAGAGGAGCAGAGCTTTCAGTTAAAATAGATATTATGTTGCTTCTAACTCTATTTTAGATGCAAATAGAGCCAAAATCACAGCATAGCCATTATCTATATCTTATGTTTACTTGGTTTCATTATTATGAATTCTAAATATAATTATATAATTATAAATTATTTTAAATAAGGATTTTAATCTAGATTATTACACGGCTCTCTGGAATGCTTGATTCTGATTGGTCAGTTGAGACATTTGCAGGTTCGTTCTTTTCAAATAATAACCGCTCCAAAGTAATAACACATAGCCGGTACTACTTGTATCTTTAAAATCCCTCCGCGCCAACAAAGATTACCGTTTGGCGCCATCTTGTGACAAACACTGGACAAACACAATTAACAATGGAAAATACATCCATTGTTATATATTCATATGTAAATGTTATAAATTGTCTTACTAACGTTTGAATGTTAGTCCCGTGGTACTATATCGTTTTGCTGAAGGATGAAAATGTTAATTTAAAACAAATATGCCAGTGTTTCAAATTCATATTCATGTCCAGTTTTTTTTCCTTATGTGGCAAGTAGCCATATAATAAGCGGGATAATGTTCAGGCAGCCTGTAGTTATTGTGAAATAAGCCCCTTCAGCGTGATACAGCCTGATCACACTGTCGGGGCTTATTTCTGTGATAACTATCGGCTGCCTGTACATTATCCCTTACTTAACATCTTGTAAGGTAGAGCTAGTTTAGTAGGCCTTATAATGGCGTGCATTTCAGTCACTATTTCATATTCATTCATTTTTTCTGACAATAGAAACCATTAACAATGTCAGTGAAAACAGTTATATTGAGAATTAGGGGGCATTAAATAAGATTATGTGACCACAGAGAAGCAAGATAATATGACCCACTGACATAATGAATATGTAAATTGACATATGACGTCATCTAGCAATCTAAAGCCGGTTTTAAATCGGATGTGTGGAAGGTTTAATAATTTTTTTGTTATTAAAATTGAAGTTCTTGTTTCAAAGTTTACAGATGGCTAATGTGTGTCCTATTGATATATTCAGTGCTGATGTAAACTGTTTAATAAACACTTCTGACACTTTTTTTGAGCCTCTTAATTAGTTTAGTTTTTTATGTAAATGATTCAATAAATACCGTACCGTGCCATTCATACCGAGGTATTACCGTACCGTGAAATTTTGATGCCATTACATTGATACAGTAGTTAATATACATTTTAGTTCAGTTTTTGAATTTGAATTCATCAAAAGGATATATTGTTGACTGTATCTGCTTCATTTGGTTAATGAACACAGTTCCAAACAAAGATCACAGCAGAACTCATGCATATGCAACACACAGAGCAGCTGTGTTTTGTTAATGAATGATTCACGTTTTTGAATTTTGAATCATTTGAGTCAACGTTTCAGTGGTCAATTCATAGGGACTGGCACTTGCTTCGTTTTTAAATAAGTCAGTTGTCTGAACAAATCATTTGAAGGCTTCAGTGACTTATTAATTAAAATAGTCACATGCTGCCATTATCTCATTATTTTAAGTGAAATTTTTAATAAAATGTAAGAATTTGTTATGAAATATTATGCATGCTTTCAATACGGTTAGAGGAAAATGCACTTTAAATAGGTCAAATTACTTGGAAATATTTCTATGCAGTTATATAAAATGTATATGTAAATGAGTGGCTAGTAAATTTGGAAAACCACTTTTTTGGAAAACCGCAATTTGAGCAAAAACGCTAATGTTAAGCTCTGTGTGTAGTTAGACAAACATTAGAGCTGTAGATAGGGGTGGGCAATATGGAAAAAATATATCACAATTTTTTTTCTGGGGAAATCACGATTTTTATCCCGATTCTTTTTCAAGCTGTTTTTTTTAAACTATTTTGCAAATTAAAGAGGTGGGGCAAAAATATCATATTACAATTTGTTTAAAAAAATATTATGATTCTTTGTCATTGATTTTACTATTTTGCAAGTTGTCTGAGCAGTACAGACAAACTAATTTGCCTTTTTTATAAAAACAAAGCCTTTCAATGTAACAAAGTATAAAATAAATAAGTGCAGATATTTAGGACAAAATGAGCAAAGATAAAAATCGTTGTCATTTTATCTTTGTTATTCGAATAGATACACGTTACGAATAAACATAATATGAATAAAACAAACAGCACTTTGATTTTTCAGGAAGAGTAGGTGTATTCAGTAGTATTGAATTAACAAACACGAAATTCCAGAGTCTCAGCCAGGAGAGCCGATCCCGATTTCAGAGTCTCGCCAGAAGTGCCGTTCCCAATTCCAGCCCCTAGATTATACCTTATACTGTCAGTCTACTATTGTAACACCTGTCCTGTGTCTCATGCCTGTGTTTATGTTTTCTAGTCCATGTGCTCTGTATTTATTTTATTTAGTGTTTACCTTCTGTCTCCCTTGTGCTGTCCTCATTATCTGTAACCCCGCCCATGTAATCAGTGTTCACTCCTTGCCAGCCGTGTGTGTCCAGGTGTTCCCCATTACCCTTTGATTGTGTCTAGTATTTAAACTGTGTCTTGTTCAAAGCCCTTTTGTCGATTGTTAGCGTTACATTTTGTGTTGTGGACCTCCGCATTGCTCTTTGCGCTTTCCTTTATGTTCTGGTTTGTTTTAATAAATGTTCACGGTTATTATTCAGTCCTGCCTGCGAGTCCTGTCTGGAAGCGAGAGCACGAGTTTCACGAGCCCGCATTCGTGACAGAATAATCGGCCACTTAACAAGATGGCGTTTATTCAGTAGCTCGCCGAACTGATACATCAGCGACCCAAATTTGCTGATTACATCTGTGATTTTCTCGAGCTTGCCAAGCACTCGGATTTCAGTGACGCCGAAATTGTGCGTGCCTTCCGGGATGGTGCTGCCTTTCTCCCGGACTCCATGATCCCTGACATCACGGGTCTCCCCTGATGACAGGCGCTGTTTTCATCATTGATGACGTTTTGATCTCGCAAGGGTTTCCAGATTCGCTGCGTTGACAAGGCACCGGCGCAGCACGATTCATCCACGAGCACACACGCACACATCTCCACGGACTTCGGTTCGCCTACATGGCAGGTGAAGCCGTCAGAAATCTTAGCGGACGTCATCCCGCGATTACATCCCTGTGCACCGTCACAGACTGTGATGGATCCTCCTCCTCAACTCATACCTGCGAGGAGGAGTATGGGGGTATATCAGTGCCAAAATTTTCACAGCCAGGAGAACTGTCTTGTTCCCCTGTGGTCTCAAAACCGCAAAAGACCGGTTCTGATCATGTTACATGGCGAGAGGGGCCGTGGTTAACCCATTCAGTGCCGTTTTCAATGTCAGAAGTGTTGGTTTCTTCCCCTGCGGTCACAAAGCTGCAAAAGACGGGTTCTGATCATGTTACACGGTGAGAGGGGCTGTGTAGTGTTCAGTCTGGTACAGTTATACAGCCAGGAGTGTTGTCCCCGGTCCGGTCGGTCCCAGTTACGCATTCGGACGAACTGCAGAAGGTCCTCGCGGTTCCTATCCCGCAAACAATGGGTCCCACTCCCGTTTCACGGTACAAGGAGCCGTGTCCAGTCATGTTGGTTTGCGAGTTGGATTAAGAGTGGCCGGATCCGCCAGACGCTGTCTGTGATCCAGATCCTCAGCTACTTAACTCATCCAAGCTCCATTAAGACTGTGAGGCCCCATGGCCCGAGCCGCCAGAATCCGTGTGTGACTCAGAGACTTCATTGGGTCCGCCAGTGGCTGCACGACCACTGGAGATGTCGGCTTTAGCCGTAGAATCTCCAGAGTCCCCATTGGTGGCTGCAGTGCCCATGGAGGTCCCTGAGTTATGGTCCAGTCGGCTTAGAGGGGTGCCATCACAGTCTATTCAGTCACAGAGGGCGATGTCAGTGTCAGTCTGGTCTAGGAGGGCGCACTCACTGTCTGTGTTACGACACCCGGCTCTAGGTGAAGCAACATTACCAAAAAAAATGGGGAGGCCACACAAGAAACTAAATTCAATGAATGAATATTTAATATAAACAATTCAAATAAACACAAACAATAAATTATGAATAACAGGAAAAAAACAGAGATCAACGAAAAAACAATCCAGGACTGGAGAGGGAAGACCAACGGCACCCCTATTCAATCTCCCACTGCTTTATGAATCTTCTCTTTTAAATCTAAAGGCCAATCAAGATAACACTCCACAGCTGTCTCCAACTCTCGCTCCAGTAAAGATGATACCACGACGCAGCACCACCTAGTGGACAAATATAATGGACTCCGGCCATAACACCTCCCCTCTTAAAACAGAGGTCCAAAAAAAGAACTCTGTAAAAACAATAATAATAAACATAATAATAATAACAATAATAGGATAACAAAAATACTAAACAAAACACAAATTTTACATACCTCTACCCCTTATGTTACCTTATTAACTACCCATTCTTCATTATCAGTACCTTCAGGCGCCTTGAAAACACCAAAACGAAAAAAAGGGCAAATTATAGTAAACAGGTCAGTCATCAATGGGAGAACGAGACAAAGCATCCGCCATAACATTGTCCCGCCCTTGAATATGGCGAATGTCTAAACTGTATGGCTGTAACAAGAGAGCCCAACGAATCAGCCGTTGGTTAGGGCTTCGCAATGATTGCAAGAACGTAAGCGGATTGTGATCTGAAAAGACAACTACAGGCATTGAGCCACCTCCTATATACACATCAAAGTGCTGCAACGCCCAGACCAAAGCCAATGTTTCTTTCTCAATTGTAGAATAATTAAGTTGATACGAATTAAACTTCTTAGAAAAGAAACTAACTGGTCGACCAACACCCTGATCATCTGATTGTAGTAACACAGCTCCTGCACCCACTCGACTTGCATCGTCTTGGATCTGGAACGCTCTATCCCGCCGAGGTACAATTAAAACAGGGGCAGTACTCAACAAAAGTTTTGCATTATCAAACGCTTGCTGGCAGTTTGAAGTAGCAGGATTTCGAAACAATATAATTTTGTTCAGATACCCGCTTAAGAACATTATAAGGTCCAGTAAATCTTGCTAAAAAAGATGATCCAGTAACTGGGGACAACATTAACACTTGATCTCCGGCGGTAAACTCGCGGCGTTCGAACCGACGATTAAACCAACTTTTCATTTTCAACTGGGCTTTACTCAGATTTTCATGGGCTAATTTACCTGCCGAATATAACCGACGTCGAAAACCACTTACATAGTCCAAGAGATTAACTGGCGTTTCAGTTTCACGAACATCACCAATCAAAAGTGCCAACAGGCCTCTTACTTTGTGACCAAACACCAAATAATTAGGGCTAAAACCCAAGCTCTCCTGAACAACTTCACGCGCTGCCAGCATCAACCTTGGGAGCCCTTCTTCCCAGTCTTTATTTAATTCATTACAGTATGCTTTCAACAACTGTTTTAATGTTTGGTGAAAGCGTTCCAGACTTCCCTGGCTTTCCGGATGATAAGGAGTACTCTTATTATGCTTCACACCCAGTTGTTGTAACACCTGAGCAAACATGCGGGACGTGAAATTAGTTCCCCTGTCAATTTGGATAACCTTTGGGATCCCAAACACTGAAATAAACTGAGACAACGCTTTCACAATCGCCCTAGTGGTGATCTTCCGCAAAGGATAAGCAGCAGGATAACGAGCCATCGGACAAATTATTGTTAACAAATAAGTAGATCCCACTTTAGATGGATTTAGCGGCCCCACACAATTAACAGTTAAATACTCGAACGGAGTACTCACCACAGGGATAGGATACAAAGGTGCTGGTGATAATACCTCATTTGGTTTGCCTACTATTTGGCATGTATGGCATGTTCTAATAAA
>JAUMHR010000099.1:4571835-4585199 GCA_032361145.1 Enteromius fasciolatus | reverse complement strand
ATTCTGTAACGGGATGTCGATCCGGCCGTGCGTTTCTGGGTGTGGAAGTTTCCTCACCTCGTCGGACGGTCACGAGCACTGTCTGTCATGTCTGTGCCGAGAACATGCTCAGGCAGAGTTTGTGGAAGGTCACAATGAACGCGTTCATTCCGTTCGCAATGAAAAAAAGAGGAAGCCACACAAGAAACTAAATTCAATGAATGAATATTTAATATAAACAATTCAAATAAACACAAACATTAAATTATGAATAACAGGGAAAAAAATAAGCTCAAAGAAAAAACATTCCAGGACTGGAGAGGGAAGCTGTCTCCAACTCTCGCTCCAGTAAAGATGATACCACGACACAGCACCACCTAGTGGACAAATACAATGCACTCCAGCCATAACAGTCGGTCAGGTTTCAGAGGGCACACTCCCTGTCGGTCAGGTTTCAAAGGGCGTTGGCTAAGGCTGGTGGGTTCTCGAGGGTGCAAAGTCAGTCTGGTGGCCCCAAGAGGGCTCTGTCACTTCCTGGCCGAACCAGAGGGGTCCTGCTGCCATCTGCTTCGCCCTGGAAGATGGCCTTGCTGTCCGTTTCGCCCAGGTGGGCGTTCCCGCCACCTGATCCGCCCTGGAGGGCGTTCCCGCCATCAGCGCCGCCTCAGAGGACGTCTTCTCGGCCTGCGCCGCCCCGGGGGGCCTCTCTTCTGCCTGCTCTGCCCAGAGGGAGGTCTCCGCCACCTGCTCCGCCGCGGTGGGCTTCTCCGCCTCCTGCTCCTCCCAGAAGGAGGTCTCTGCTGGCTTTTCCCCCCTGGTGGGCTTCTTCACCACCTGCTCCACCAGAGGGACTTCTCCGCTGCCTGCTCTGCCCAGGAGGATGTCTCCGCCCCTTGCTCCACCCTGGTGGGATTCTCCGCTGCCTGCTTCGCCCTGGAGTGCATGGTCATCCCTGCCGTCTGCCTTGCCCTGGAGGGCGTCGCCTCCGTTGATCCCACCCAAGTGGGCTGCTCCGCTGCCTGCTCCGCCTTGGAAGGCGAAATTAACTGTTTGGTCGGCTCAGGAGAGCACCTACGTCGCCTGGCGAGCCCGGGTGGGCTGTTCCGCCGTCTGCTCCACCCTCAGGACTTTTTTTTTGATGTTGTTGTTGTACCTAGCATCTGGAAGCCGCTCCTTAGAGGGGGGCTATGTAACACCTGTCCTGTGTCACATGCCTGTGTTTATGTTTTCTAGTCCATGTGCTCTGTGTTTATGTTTACTTTCTGTCTCCATTGTGCTGTCCTCATCATCTGTAACCCCGCCCTTGTAATCGGTGTTCACTCCTTGCCAGCCGTGTGTGTTCAGGTGTTCCCCATTATCCTTTGATTGTGTCGAGTATTTAAACTGTGTCTTGTTCAAAGCCCTTTTGTCGATTCTTAACGTTACATGTTGTGGAACTCCGCATTGCTCTTTGCGCTTTCCTTTATGTTCCGGTTTGTTTTAATAAATGTTCAAAAAAAGGTTATTATTCAGTCCTGCCTCCGAGTCCTGCCTGGAAGCGAGAGCGTGAGTTTCACGAGCCCGCATTCGTGACAACTATATCCACTATATTGCGCTTTGTTATTTTTGGTAATAGATGTATTAATCATGTTAATTGTTTGGCGTTAATGAAGAATTAATGTCGAGCCCAGGAGTCTATGTGACGGGGCTCAGCCCTGGACAGGCCCGGCCCAATTTAATCCCTGCATACTACGTACACATCTACTTACTATGTAACTAGACAAGCATTAGGGACACTTAAAGTGAGACCATAAGTTTGAAGTTACAAGAACACATTTTGGTTGTAATTATTAGGACACCTTTGATGAAAGGATTTTGACCACTTTAAATGTGTTTCAAGTATTTGAAAATCTAGAATTTGAGGGTACAAACAATAAAAAATATTGAGAAACTCGTTTTTAAATTAAATGTAATCAATTATTTAGTTCTGGATTTTTTTTAGCATAATTCTGTATGCTGGTTGCACCACATGACTTGAACAAAATATTTTAAATCAGCAGTAAAGCAGTTTTGTTAAAATGCTGTTTATTTCAATAACTACAAAAACAACAATAAAAATAAAACTTCTTGTTTCCTTAAAATAATTATATTTTATTTTTCTAGCTCTGTTAAGTATTGGGATTTGTATTACCCTGACAGTTTTTTTAAACTGTATATTTCCCTCTAAAAATGACAAATTGAATTGTAATTCATAAATTACGTGCAAGAATTACATTTTTATTTTTATTTTATTATTGATAGAACAGTCTATCATTGACCTTTCGACTAGAAAGTAACGACCTAGCTATACCCAGAACCGAATAGCAGCATCCTTCAAACATCCACAGTGACTGAAAATAAGCAGGTCTTTGAGTTGATTTCTGTTCTTTCTGCATAGTTGCATTATTTAGAGGTACTTCAAAATAGCTTGACTTCAGCATGCATATTTTTAGCTGGAGATGATTTTTCATTGCATGACCATTGAAGCACCAACAAACATGAGGATGGGCAGCTGATGGACAGTTGATGGCCCTCTGAACGGCCGGTCTGCAGAATGAGAGCTTTCCCTAATTATAATGTGCACTTCTGTAGTGGAAGCTAGTAAAATGCCTAAATTTTTTTTTCATTGGTTCACTGAAAATGTTAGCTGTGATTAGTTACACAATTCAACATTAACCTGTAAATTAAAATTCCTTGGTGCAATTTGATGGGTGATTTAATTTGGTCCACTCTCTCTCTCTCTCCCTCGTTCTCGCACTCTGCTCGCCGCAGGCTAATCCCATTATGAATTCTTTATATAGCTTTTTCCCTTAATGATCAGCGGCCTGTGCTCCACTACTGATTACTATTGTACACTTAGCACTACATAAAGCAGGGGATTAATATGCCCCAGAAGGATTGTTGCTATGGATCCCCCAGTCGCCTTCCAAGAGATGTTTCTGCTGCTTCAATTGTCCATAAATTACGATCCCCGGTGAATTAGCCTCCAGACTGTGTGGAAAGGTACAAGCCAAGGAGAGCACTCTCACTCCGCTCTCAGACGAAAGTGATCTCCTCAATTATTCATGACCTGGCTCTTTTTTTTTTTATGATAATGTAAGATGCTGTATTATATTTTCCCTTCCCTCACTGTCTCAGCCTGGCGGGAGGTAAGAATGAGTCGGCTGGACGAGGAGGAGAAAGGTGTTAGAGAGAGACGAGAGAGGTTTGGCCTTCAGTAAGTGTGTCATTTTGCTCCTGTGAATGGGACTGTCAGGCTGCAAATGTATTTCCTCTCAGCTTTATGGGTTAGTTTTAATGTTATGTGGTAGATGGGTGAAATGCATTGATCTGGTACTAAGATTTTTTTTAATGCATTTTAATAATTATAATAATTTCTTAGCTAAATCCTTTATATTTTGATAAATTGGTTGTGTTCTTGTACTCAATTAAATTCAGCATCCACCACACCGTTTAATAAAAAAGGAATAATTCTATTTAATGAATAAATAATTATAAAGATAAAACATTGTAATAAAGAATTATATATTGATATTATATGTTAGAAAAAGTCTTAAAAATAACTTGGAGCAATATTTACAGCGACACTTAATTGTATTAAATTGTACATTTTTATGATAAATGTGTCTTATTGTAATCTCATGCTGCTTCTTGTATATTTAATGAATGAATGAATTATCACCACACCATTTAATAATGAAAGAATCTTCAAATTGAATATTATGGCAGTTATTATTATTAAAAGTATATTAAAAATGAAAATGGTGATTACAATTATTCCTTATCTCATACAGTATATATTCAATATTATATTTTCAATTCATGTTTAATGCAAATAGAATACACTTTACACACACACACACACACACATATACATGGGTCAAAGACATCAAGATCACTCCATCAAAAGAAATTCACAAAATTGATTACATTACATTTAAGTAAGGTGTCTACTTTAGTAAGGTTTTAGAAACGTTTGAAGAATAAAATGTTGAAATTGGGTCATTCAGTTTTTTGTTTTTATGCTTTAACCTTTTTTTGTCTTTGTTTTTGGTTTTTTGAAAACATTATTTTCCACATTTGCCAAGATGTTTTCCTGTTTACATTGTATTCCTGTTATTTGGATCTGTGTGGGCAGAATGAGCATTTTCCCCCAAACAAAATACTAGATCTTATTGTCTCTTTCTCTGTAAAGTATTTTGTGTCTGGAAACAGTTTGGTGTACTCTTATTCTCTTCTTATCCAATACTGTCTTTCTGCTATATACGGCTGGTTCTCTCCAAGTGGAAGAATCGGGCAAGCTACATTAAGTCTTGAGTCCAGGCCAAAGGAACAGCTGTGGGCTTACCGTCTGGCTGCTCCCTCTGTCACAGATCCATCCTGCTCGTCACGTGACCCAACAAGACTCGGTGTTCACCCTCAGGGGCTGCGCTATGTGATCACTTATTCATTCCAGCCTCACATCCAGTCATATCAGCTGCAGCAGACACGTATGATATGAACTTAGGACTTTGAGACTGTTTGTGATTGAAATCATGTTAGGATGATTAATATGCGGTAGTCTTAACACTGAACACTCAGCATAGGTGGTGTTATGTGGGTAAACGCCAGTAAATAGAAGGGTTACATTATCCCACAGTCAAAAGAAAGTAATAAGACATGCAAGCAAAAGGAAATTCTAATTTTAGAGTCATATTTCACGTTTTTGGTAGCATTTGGTAGCATATTTCACGTTTTTTGGTTCATTTCACAGTCCTGTACATATTATGTACTTATTAGTAATAACACTCACTGGGTAATAGCTAGGTACTAACCCTAACCCTTCCCTATATCTAACTTTAACTTGTAAAGTTACCTTGTATTATCCAGTACTTTCTGGTAAGAAGAAGGTACTATTAACTGTGTATCTGTTATGTTATTATTTTTTTTTTTTTTGCTTTACTGTGATGCAGTTTTGCTGTAATGATAATCCTCATGGAGAATAATGATAATTAACATATTTGGTAATTACATATATATATATATATATATATATATATATAGTAATTTAAATTTTTATTCCAATAAATACTCACATCATTTCCATTTTCTTATTATCAATTATCCCATACACATATCCCAAATGTTTACCTAACCCTAACCAGAACAAAAACAATTATTTTGATTACTTGCAAATCAAGTACAGTTAAAATATTGCAATAATGAGAATCTTCACTTTTTGCAATTACAAAAACACTGTATATCCATGCACTTTCTGCTTCGAAATATGACTTAGACAGGTTCTTGATAGTTCTGCTGAGATTCTCGCGCTCGATCTAAAGTTGATCCGGTCCCAGCGTTAGCCCTCGGATCCCCCGCACATGTGGCGGAGGCTTCCGTGCCTCATTGGCTCCCCAGCATGGGTGACACAGTCTGCTGGCTCCAACTGACACCCTGATGTGTGGCTTCTGCTGCCCGAGCCAAGCTACGGCTGCCAGGCCTGGAAGGAGACCAGGGCCAACCAACAGCTGGAGCTGAGCTGCAGGCCTGTCCAGGCTTCAGGCGATGAATCGCTCACAATTAATATTTAACTCCTGCCTGCTGCACCGGAGGCCTGCAGGTAAGGCATCTTCGTCCACCTCTGTTAATATGTGATGTGCTGCTCTTAAAGGATTCTGATTGCGCTGCAGGAAGATGGCTGGGAAACACTTTTTTGGATCTGTGGAGTGTGGAAGTGCTCCGCAGCCCTCCTGCTTCTCTTCTGATTTCACAGATCTCTGCGGTGCACCTGCAGGCATGCGCTCAGATCTCAGACTAGCTGCCGGATCAAAGCCGTAATGCTGGACTTTTGAAATAGATGCCCGGATCACAGAAGCGTTTTTGAGCCACCCAGCTCTACATTTATATTCAATGCTAAAACAACATGTACTCCCTACAGGCTCCTAGTGGAGCAGCAAGCCAGCTGGGTAATGGAGTTTTCAGATGGGTCATTCCTGACGGATCTCGGGCTGTTAACTGTGTGCGTTCCAGTGATTAGTACTACAGCCTCCATCTCTCCTGTGACACACACTCATACTCGCACACGACGGTTGTGTGATATTTTCCTGCTGGTTCTTTCTCATTTGCATTTGTGTATGTTGATCTGGAGCTGTTGGAAAGTACATAAAACCATACTTTACCGCTGGTTGTAAAAGTCTGGGGAAAAGCACTGGATTTTAAAGGTTGCATGTGTAATTTTTCAACATTAAAACACTTTCTTGTATCTCTGTTCAGTGTGTAGAGACAATTATGCCATTCATATGTTGGCTTCCCTACATAATACCGGTAGATGACACACAACATGTCAGGGACTCTCTCTTTTTTTTTTTGGGTTCATTTATATGCATGTATAAGTGCAAGTATGCAGGCCGGGACACCGAGCTGACAGTAGGCTGTCGGCAAAGACAGTATTAGTTGAGCAAAAACACACTAGTAATTAATGATTAACTTAACATTTTAATCATTAATTACTACAGTAGTGTGTTTTTGCTCAACTAATGCTTAATTGTGAACAAATTAACCATTAATTAATGCTTAACTAATGCATTATTCTGACCCCCTATTCTGAAGTGTTACCAAATTTATTACTAAAAGCTGCATTATGAATCTGTCTGTGATCAGCGAGACAAAGATCTACATACTGTATCTACAATCCTTTTCTGTTTCCTTTTTTGAATGATGAATAACTTACACCTGCTGGCTTGGAGAGCTATTTCCTCATGCGCAAAGGCAGAAAGTATGTACTAGTTGGCCGTTGAGTGTAGTTCTTGTGTTGTGTTTAAGTGTAACTCTTTGGTCCAGATGCAGGTGACATGAAGCAACTGTTAACCCCTCTCCACCAGCATGAACTGGGTGCTAGATCAGAGCCAGTGCTATTGCTGGTTCAGAGTTAGTGATTATCGTTATTTTGATTACAGAGACCGTCTCTGCATTTGATAAATAAATAGCTTAATCTGGTCATTATACATTACCATCACTCTGTTCTCCTATTTGATAATGTTCAGTGCTTTGCTACAATCTGTATTGTTAAAAGCGCTATATAAATAAAAGTGACTTGACTTGAGTTGACTGAGAACCGGTTTGCCTTTCCACTGACTAGAGTCACTGACTAGAGTCTACATCACTGAAGATGTCATCTGAATACGCCTCATTTCCCCTAACATCACTAGCACGGCAGTGCCAAACACAATAGGCTTATTCAGGATGCTTTGGCGTTAAGCACTTTTCCTGGTTTGGAGGTTGTGCTTTGGGTGTCAAAAAACAAAGAACTGATTTAAAACTAGAACTATGGCTCCAAACCAGCACTCAAAAATAGGTAATCATGGTTTATTGTGTTTGGGATTGGGCTGTCAAAAAAAAAATATATATATATATTTAGCGAATTTGAAAAAAAAAATCCACATTCAAATGCTGAAACATTTCTATTTTTAAATATTTGGGTGCCTGAGGCTGCTTTTCAGGGGCGATAACAATGTAGGTGTTGATGCATTTTAATGCTCTTTCTAAACCTATCCATTTTTTAACCTATCAGTTAAACCCACTGAATGTGGTGCTGCTATTTTGTTCATTCAAAATATTGCTGAAAAGAGAACATCATTGTGGAGAATATGTTATTTACGTCAAAACTGAAACCAATCCATCACATTTTTATATCTATCACTGTTGCACTTGTGTCTCGCAAAAGGGAGTGACATGTTTAGAGAGCCATGTATAAAATTAATGTTATTTAAAAATCACATCCCAAGACTTGGTTTTTCTGTTCCCACTTCATGTCAAGTTTTTAAATGAAAAAAGTACTATTTATGATTGGTTTTCAGGCCTTTGTATATACATACGTGCATGTTTTGTTTCTAATTGTTTAAGCAAATTAATTCATCACATACAGTATGGTTTATAAACATTATTTTAATACTATGCACTTTTTTTAAAAGTAGTCGTTATTATTAATATTTTGCATCGATGTACCCTCTGGCCTCTAGAAAGAAGCCAAAACTGAAAATATAAATACATTTAATGTATCTAATATTTCTGTACAAAATTAGAATTTTTCTTTTTTGTTTTAATCATAAAAAATTTAAAATCATCAGTGTATACAATTTATATACTAAATATGAAAGAATTTACAAATTGATGTTTACAATGCAATAGCTTTAACTTGATTATAACTTATCTGCCCAATACTAAAAGTTCACAGAAAATGTTTATTATAAATGGCTAATTATTAGATTAGATATTGGTTATCAGAGAAAATGGTACAATCTTGTCTGATAAGTCAGTATTAGTTTGATTTGTCACTAGTATCAACAATGACTGTAATTTAGAGGTTCATATTTATGGCGTAACGAATGGATCTGGTACGAATTTTCTTTTGGCAGAGCCTGACCATAGGTCACGCACCTCTATGTCAACAAGGGCGTCTCACTGTTATGTAGGGCACAGTTTGATTATTTTGTGAAATGGTGGTGTCCCCCTTGTCTTTTCTTCTCATATTTTGGCCTGACGTGGTTGACTGGGGCTGAATATATATAACTGGCCAATAGTCTTCAAGCTTCATGGGAATCGCCATGGGGACATGCTTTTTGGGATGATTTCCTGTCTGAAAGATTGAGGGACGCCTCAGGGAACTTCCCCTGAGCCTCTCTTTCTCCACAAAAGGAGGAGCACGATGTGACTGCCTTTGTCCTTCACATAAATGGGGTGAACCGCGGAGGCCAGATTTCCCCTCTGAGTCTTTAGAATACTCATTGTTTTACAAACAAGTCTTTGCGAGTATTAATATTCATATTTTATAAGCTAAAGAAGTCTGATTGAATCAATTATGCAAGGGGAGCCTTTCTTTCCCATGTACAATGCAAGCGAGCGACATTCTCCTTGTGAAAGGTTGCTGTGTCACACCCCAGAAGAATCTGCAGATGTAGAAAACGATAATTACATCTCTGTCTCATGTAATTTTGTGATTACGTGGCCTCTATTATCCAGATGTACAATAGCATTGTGTGGGGCGAATCTCTGAGGATTCTGGGAGAAAAAGCACTTTTCATCGGGTCAATATTATACATTCTAGATGAACCGTATTCTGTATTTAAACCACCCCGTCATAGGAGTGCCTGATGAAATTCACTCCATCTCTCTGCTGCTGGTGTATATTGCCAGAGCGGTCGTTAATGGCCTAATAAAAGACGAGCATCTTCCCCTGCATATGTAATGTATGAGGTTTTAAAAAAGCGTTATTGCTCCGTCAAATCTGAGCTGCTTCCTTGAATGTGATGGACCGTGGGAGTCCACCTACACTGCTGAAAACCAGTGCCGCTCTTTCTAATAAGAGCCTGCTTTCTCCACCACGTGCTGAAAAGCACGGGGTGCTTAAGCGGCAAGAAGAGCAGATCAGTTACTGTACATGTGAAGACAGCCCACGTTCTACTCATGATATCAAAAACAACCATAGCAGCAAGTTTTCATTTCATTATACGCTAAAATAACAGTATATTGATGTTCAAGAGGGTTTGAATGGAGACCTTGGATTTGATCACCACCGAGCCACACTTATTCCCATATCGTAGGTTCACATTCTTGGGATACAACCAGCATTTTATTTTCTTGCATTGGATTTCTGCAGTCCTCCTTCACAGTTCTTAGAAGGTCTGTAATACCTGAAGAAATCTCTCCATAGCATTCCCATTCATCTCAGTGGCTGTTGCTCAGCTGCCACATGGCACACAGTCTCAAGCCATTCATTGTGACTATCATGTAAAGCAGGGCAGATGGGGAAAAATTCAAGTCAATTTCACAATTTTAAGAGCTCACCTCTAGTATAATTTAACAAAAAATGTATGATTTAAAGGGATAGTTCACCCAAAAATGAAAATTACACAACAATTTACTCCCTTTCAATCCGCTCTATGTGACTAGATGACTTTCTTCTTTCAGACAAATACTATTGGAGTTCTTGCTCTTTCAAACTTTATAATGGGTTGAGTTTTTTAAGTCCAATAAAGTGCATTCATCCATCATAAAAAGTGCTCTGGGGTTAATAAAGGCCTTCTTAAGCAAAGTGATGTGTGTGTAAGAAAATCCATATTTAAAACTGTATAAAGTGAAATCTCTAGCTACTGCTAACTACTGTTTTGCGCACGGTTCACGAAAGCGTGGCATTTCAGCAGATTACGTATAAGAGCCAAGTTTTGTTTACAGCAGAGTAAAACCAGTCACCTCTTGATTCATATTGAAATCCTCTGACGTTTTTCTTTACAATTTTTGTATTGTAAAGAAAAATTGTTAAATTATTTTCTTCATGTATTGCTAATTCATAATTCATATTTTCATAATAATTTAATGTTTTTTACTTCTTACTTTTACTTCTAATTGTATTCGTTTGAAAGAAGAAAGTCATATAGTAAGATGGCTTAAGGGTAAATCATGGGGTAATTGTCATTCTTAACCAGTATATCCATGACTGCATAGATCTTAGATCCCATATTGTAGCCATACTTTCATTTAGACCACAGTCCACTTTGGCTTGCAAAACAGGCCTGTTAGGCCAAATAATATAAAATTGATTGGTGAGGAGATGAAAACTTTGCGTCCGTTCAAGTTGATGCAATGTTTAGTTAGCAGTTTCTCTTGTTTGCTTATGAACAGTAGATCTAAACAAAGAATGAACTCAATGAGGTGATACAAGGCCATTGACGTGCTTACCAAATGTGATCACAACCTCAGGCCTTAGAAATTCTTGGCCAAGGCGCACATAAATCCAACTCAGAAACACTGAAGATGTCCATGAATGTGGTAGGTATTTGTGCATCATTTGCAGATATGATGTACTTTGGCCACAGAAACAGATTTTGCAGTGTTGAAACTGATTTTTGGATAAATGTTTAGATGAAACCTTTTAAATGTTTACATACATATAATATATATTAACTGTAAAGTAGAGCAAGCCAAGAAATTAGAAAACTGTATTATTCTGTTTCAAAACCCGAAGCTGTTGTTCTTTCTTCTATTTACAAGGCAGCATCCAAGAAAATTGGAAGCTTCTATGTAGATAGCAACACAGCAGGCCTGACTCACAGGCCTTGTTCTAAATGGCACCCCCACAGTCTTTGTCCAAGTCAACACATTGTAATGCTGCTTTGACTTTTAGCTGTTAAATAATTTTACAGAACCTTTATGTTCACCATTCCTTGGTGGTTGAAGATATCCCTTACCCTGTCCAGATCCCAGCCAAAATTCAAGAAACAGCTGAAAACTCATCTCTGTTGTCAGCACTTAACTGTTTCCTGCTGACTTCATTATTTCTTATATTCCTCCCTGTTCTATCGCATTCTAATCAATGTTTGAAACTTTTTTCTTTTATTGCTATCACTTCTTGTGCTAATGCCTCCTTAAATGTGATTGCTCTTGTATTCCTCATTTGAAAGTGGCTTTGGATAAAAACATTTTCTAAATGAATAAATGTACTGAGCTTGTCGTAATGCATTCTGGGATAGCTTATCCACATCGCTGTGAGCCATGAAGTATAAAGCTTATCTGTTTAACCAGTGTCCACCTTCATACAAAAATGAACGCCCACCACTGTTCTCAAAGTCACTATCATTTAGACCCACACAATGCTATTACCATGGACAAGTCAAGGCCATTAACGTGACACTGAAATGAATTATGGGTCATCTGTCATGGGTCCTTGTGGTAAGGTCCTGTGATGGTGAGAGATGAAGGTCCTTGCTCTCTCCAATGAGGCGTTCAGAGAAATGCCTGAGACAAACGACCCATGTGTGGAGACACACCTTTCATGTTTGGCAGCTGGCTATGACCCGAGGGATGTCTGGCTGTCCTCTTTGTCCAAGTTAATCCATATCTGTCCCTGAATGAAGAAACTGGCCGAAGGGGTTCGGTTCACCAAGGACACCTTCCATGTCACATCTTAATGAACATAACCTGACATCTTCGGATGATCTCAGTGGACCCAATGATTCAGTCTCTCATCGTTCATTTTGCAGGGAGAGGGCAAGAATGTTATTACAGTACATCGAACATGAATCATAGGTTTTTGTTTTTTTCTTTAGCTGGATTAACTCCCAAAAAGAACTTCAAGGTTCCATGGAAGCACACTTGGAGTCTTGTGGCTTTAAGTCTAAACCTATTATTTGAGGTGATTTGTATGCCAGTGTACTCTTAAAAGTCCAATTCAATCAAATGAATGAGAATGTTAGCAAAAGCAAGAAGCAATTCATTTTTATGGCTGTCAGAAACATCCTTTTCATTCAAGCCTGGCCTCTAAGATTTTTGAGTGGACTTTGAATTGGACTTGGGGATGAATGGTTACTGGTTTGATAAATGATGGTTCATATTGGATTAAGCAAAGTTCGGAACAGTATCATGCAGGCACGACATGCAGCTTAGGTTTCATTTTGTAAGCAAACGTAATGTCCACACTGTAATATAACTGCTCCATGGACAACACATTTGATTTAGTTTGACTTCTTTGTCCTGCACCCTGAGCCCCATTCGGGTCTGGGTCATATGTGTACCTTTTGTGCATTTTTGACTTTGTTTTGGATGAAAATGTGACAGAGAAGGCAGAGAAAAATTATATGGAAGAATGTATGGATGAATGAACTCTATGAATGCATAAGCCGAAACTGACAGTCTTTGAAAAGGTTTACAGTAGATGCCATTTGCTTTTTATTTTTTCCCTAATGTGTAATAAAGTAGTGTTTATAAACAGTACTGCTTTATTTACAGAGGTTGCTGGGAAAACAGCTCTATTTATGCTGTTCCATAAACATCACCTACTGGCAGACAGTAGATTTAAATTTTCATTCAGCATGTCTGCCGTTTTTATTTTGCAAAAATTGGATGAAATGTAGAATTGTTAATGGAGCAGATAGGATGCATATAATTAATAATTTTGACTTATCATAAAAATCAATCTGAAACTGAAATTTTATCAATTCATACACTTATTTTTGTCAAGACACTTTAAGCATGTAGTTAGTAGCATGTTTTGCAGTAAGTCACCCAACCAGTAGGGTTGTAACGCTTTAAAAAAATCATGGTTAAGTTCGATACGATACAGTGGTGTCATGGTTCGGTATGTTTTCGATACAGCAAATAAAAAAAAAAAAAAGATAATTTTTTTGATTTTTTTTTTTTAATTTTTATTTATTAAAACTAACATAAAAGTATGATCTTGTTTTTGTTTTTCCCCTCCTTTTCTTTTACTTTGAGCAACGATGGAGCAATACTTCACATATCTTCTCAGGTTTCTTCTTAGCAGCAAATAAAACAATAAGTTCAAAAAGATAAGAGTGTCCACATTTTCTTCATACAGCACAGATGTGTCTTCAACC
>JAUMHR010000099.1:4552902-4564939 GCA_032361145.1 Enteromius fasciolatus | reverse complement strand
CCGCATAAATATGCGGACTTTGGCTGATTATGCATGGAATCATGCGATCGCATAATCGCGTTTTTCTGGAGGGACTGATTTATTCTACTGTTTGGCTTACCTTGATACTGACCTTTGGACTGCCTTGTTTTCTCAATTCTCTGCCGGATACCCTGACCCTTTGCCTGGACACTGACCTTGATTCTAGCTCAATATCTCGACCCTCTGCCTGGACACTTACCTTGCCTTTGTCTCTCCTTTGTTGATTCCGTTTGCTGGTATTTGACTTCGCCTGTTTGACTCTTCGCAGAGTGAGGTAGAACTGCTGTGGATGGAGCTAAATCATCGCTGAACTTGCCTCTTGTCTTGTTTGACTGCTCTGTGTGCAGGAGCCAATAAAACTGTATGAACATCCAAGTCCAGAGTACATGTGCTGATGAAGGGTGGGACGAAACCAGATAAAGGGAAGCTCCAGAGAAAGAAAGAAGAAAATCACACATGGGAGCATTTAAGAACTGTGTCTTGTCAGTCTTACACATGTTGGCCAGACACAGCTACAGATTGCTCTCATGGACATGGTTGACGAGTGTTTACAGACCCGGGAGTGGAGCAACGGCTTGCCCCACCAAGTGTTTGGACTCAATTGCATCGGGACTGACTGCTGACTGTGAAACCTGTGGAAGCCTGGGGCACTTCCTTAACCCCGAAGAGAACATAGGTCAGGAGCTCGTCCCAGTCTCTTCTGTCCTCAGACGCCACACACCGGAGCATCTATTTTACTGTCTGGTTGAATCTTTCCACTAAACCATCGGTCTGTGGGTGATACACGGACGTTTTGATCTGGTCGATCTTCAGCAGCCGGCACAGGTCAGCCATTAGCCGGGACATGAAGGGGGTTCCCTGGTCAGTCAGGATCTCTGATGGTATCCCTACGCGACTGACTAGCAGGAACAGTTCTTGTACTATTGCTTTGGAGGTGGCCTTTCGTAGGAGGATGGCTTCCGGGTACCGAGTCGCGTAGTCAACGATGACCAGGATGTGCTCATGACTAGACTACGACAGCGACCCCACGATATCCATTCCGATCCACTCAAAGGGCACCCCTATAATTGGTAGAGGAATCAGAGGACTGGGGGGAGGTTACTTCGGTGAGGTAAGCTGGCAGATGGGGCAGGCCGTGCAGAACCTCTTCACCTCTGCCTCGAGGCCTGGTCAGTGAAAATGGTCCCGAATGCATTGGGCCGTGTTATCCGCCCCCAGGTGTCCGGCCATAGGATGGGAATGGGCCAGCTCCAGGACTGTCTCCGTCTTGGTGCTGGGAACCACTAAAAGACGTTTTTCCTCCCCCCTCCTCTGGGCCACACAGTACAAGAGGCCATTTTGGACAATGAAGTGCGGGAGGCACTTGAGCGCTGCTTCTGGACCACCCTCCGGGGGTAGGACGGTGCTCTATCCCCCACATCGATGGAACGCTGCATCTCTGCGGGTGGCAGGCGGCGGCACGGGTATCCGGGAGCAGCGTTGTCTGGGCGGCCGTGAAGGGCAGCTCCGCTACGCGCTCCTCGAGCTTTACCTGGTGCTCTGCCATGTGCTCAAAGTATTGTTGATGGCGTGCGCTGATCTCCGTCAGCTGCCAAAGGTAGTGAAGGGGGAGAGAGGCGCGCGCCTGTGAGATGGAAAAAAGAAGAAGAGAAAAACAGATCTTGAGTGCTGGAAGTGATGTGTTCACTGAGTTTTTTTTTCTTCTGTCGGCTTCTAGGCCAGTGTAATTGCCCGCATTCTCCACCAGTGTGATCCTGGCGCTAGAGAGCACGACAGACAAAAGGATGCAGTGAACACAAAACCCCGGAGGGTGGATTTATTGACAAGAAGAAGAGTGAGTATTTCAATACGGTGCAACTGGTGACGGCGGTGCTCAGTGTGAATGTGGTCCTCCTTAATCCTCTTTATCCTCTTCAGGTGCCAGTGAGTGGTGCTCCATGGGCTTCTCTGTGGCCCGGGCTGCTCGTTCACGGCAACGCCTCTGAAGAACAAAGGAAGGTAAGTCATTCAATTGCCAAGAATGGAGTCGTAGCTCACCGCTTCCGTATTTGGGTGCTTCTTTTATACGAGTCCGGCCGTGAACGATTGGCCCAGGCAGACGAGCTCCAGGTGTTGGTCCTTTGTTGCCAGGGCGACGCTGATCGGTGCCCGCCACAGGTGAAACACACCAAATTGAAAAACTAATGGAATGCATAGCTGATATAAAAAAATTGGATGACAAGTAACTTCTTACTGTTAAATTCTCACAAAACAGAGGTGTTAATTATTGGACCTTAAAAACACACACGTAATAATCTAGAACACTGTCTAACACTTGATGGCTGCTCTGTCAATTCTTCTTCATTAGTTAGGAACCTAGATGTGCTGTTTGATAGCAATCTTTCATTTGAAAGCCATGTTTCTAGCATCTGTAAAAATTTTCCATCTCAAGAACATATCTAAATTACATCCTAAGCTCTCAACCTAAAATGCAGAAATGTTAATTCATGCGTTTACGACCTCAACGTTAGATTATTGTAATGCTTTATTGGGTGGTTGCTCTGCATTCTTGATAAATAGACTACAGCTAGTTCAAAATGCAGCAGCTAGAGTCCTTACTAGAACCAGAAAGTATGAGCATATTAGCCCGGTTCTGTCAACACTGCACTGGTTCCCTATCAAACATTGTATAGATTTTAAAATCTTGTTAATTACTTATAAAGCCCTGAATGGCTTAGCTGCTCAGTACTTGAACAAGCTCTTATCACATTATAGTCCTCCACATTTGCTGCGTTCTCAAAACTCAGGCCATTTGATAGTACCTAGAATATCAAAATCTACTGCGGGTGGCAGATCTTTTTCCTATTTAGCACCCATTTAACTTCCTATTTAACTCTGGAACAATTTACCTAATACTGTTCGGGAGGCAGGCACACAGGATTAAAGGATTGTTATGCTGCATTAATTAGATCAGCCGGAACCGGGAACACTCCCACTTAACACACGATGTACTCATTACTTCGTAAAAAGAATGGCTTCTACGCTAATATTAGTCTGTCTCTCTCTTATTCTGTTTCTCAGTCCGTATCCAGATCAGGTGGTGTACCAACACAAAGAGATGATCTTCATCGGAGACCAGAACACCTAGATGAGCTCCGTGGACATCCAGATGCACATAAACACACCCAAACACTATAAGTCCTTCACACAATCTGACATGTGTTTAAAATTGAACTGGAAATTAGGTGCTGGGCGTCCGGCCAGAGGAGAACTGGAACCAGCTAAGTCTGGTTCTCCCAAGGTTTTTTTTCCCCATTCTCTAATGGATGGGGTTTTGTTTCCTTGCCGTTGTCGCCTCTGGCTTGCTTAGTTGGGGATACCTGATGCCTAATGATTATTGTCGTCTTGACTACTGTCACGGTTCCGTGTAGTTGCAGACAGGACAGGAAAAATAATTTTAGTAGTTTTAATCAGGAATACACAAGATACAAAGTACAACATGAACCAAAGCAACGTTAATAATCCGACCAACACAGGGTAAACTGAATGGGCTTTTAAACAGGAGGACATTAGGGAGAAATCAAGACAGGTGAGGAGCACAGGTGGGACAGATAACTAATCAACTAAACAAGAACAGGAAAATTAGGAAAATAAAATAAGGATTAAGGAATCCAAATAAGGAAAACACAGGAAGGACGAAAACGAAACCAAAACTAAACAGTGCAGACAGTAAACAAAACACAAGGCATGACAACTACAGAGACCGTCTCTGCATTTGCTAATTTTTTTTTTTAAATTTCCGCCATTATACATTACCATCACTCTGTTCTTCTACTTAATGTTCAGTGCTTTGCTACAATCTGTATTGTTAAAACAGCCATACAGTATATTCTGAAGGCAGTAATCATTGGCTGCATATGCAGTATGAACCAATCAGATTGTGCCAAATCGTTTAACACACTGAATTTTATCCGTTACCTGTCAGTCTGAGCCATCTAGAGTTTCCTGACTTAACTACACATATATTCTTATTTTGCATGTGAACTGATTTTTTTAATACATCCCTTTTTTTGTGACTGTGAATTATTTTCCATGCATGTGAATTGGGCTAAGCATATATGCATCGCATCTTTTGCATGAATTACTATTGAGATAATTCTGGGTCCATATTTTTACCCGTCCCTGAAACATTTCAATCAAATTTATTTAGAAATATTATGTTCATTACTTGAGTAATGATGTGTGTTAATGCATGCATATAAGTTTAATGTTGCTTGTTCAATTTTATGCCGTTATGTTTATTGACTTGTCTTGTGAGATTTTAGGTTTCATGCTTCAGAAATGTGACATTCTCATTAAGGGAACATAGAACTAATAGTATACTGATGCATAGTTCACTAATGTTTCCTGGTTATTGTAGTGAATTGTGGGGTTTAAAAACTTGAACTTAAATATTTTGAAACTGAGACTGATACTGATAAAATTTCTAATTCTCAATTACGTTCCCTGACTGCTAGACTGGAGAACTGATTAAGATGTACACTATAGTAATCTCTTTCACACAGAAACACAATCAAAGATAGTCTGTTTAAGTAGTGTGTGGCTATGTACTAAGGAGATATTAGTGTGTGTGTGTGTGTAAATGCTGCAATGCTTTGAGCAATTTTTCACTACACAGTGAAAATGAAATGTTGTAATTCTTATAAGGACAGTCATGTTGCGGATTACAGCAAACAACAAATCAGTTATATTCTGCCTTTAAATACCATACTAGCAATGATAAGTGTTCATTATGGCTCTAGGAAAACATGAGGAGATATTAGCTTGAAATAAGATTATCATTGATTCCTGTGGTGAGGCAGTCCCACTTGATCCTTGATCATCCCCCTTGTGTTCAACAATATCTAAAGCCTATAACTGAGAACATAAATGTAGTTCTTTTAGCCCACAGACATGTGCACATGTCATTATAGGGAGATTATATTTAATGTGCTTCCTGTTTATCCAGGTCGATCACAGCCTAAATCATCCCTACTTGTCCTGGGGCCACAGATATCCACGGTCTAGATGGAGGTGTATTTCAAGTAGTTTACAAAATGAAAGCAGCTGTGTTTCCCTGCATACTGTGGCTTCCTGACACGGATCATTAAACCTTATTAGCCACTTCCTTTTCCAGAGATCTTCACTCCTATTTTCAAGCCTCATATTAACATTTTCGGGGTTTTCAACTGGAAATTATTTGCCTTATTGTAGAGTGTCAACTGCCTTTAGTTTTCTGATGGGTAGTAATTGTCGCTTTAGAGTATAATCACACTGTTTCATTCTCCTACAGCACATCTCTCTCTTATTTTTGTCTTTCTCTCTGTATGCCTTTAACAGTTTAAAATACTGTTGAAATTGTAGTCCTATAGAAGGACATTCCTATAGTGTATCATCTAACATACTGGATTTTGATATGTGCTGTATAAATAAAAGCATGCAAGTAGCCAAAAACACCTTGTTTTCCTCTGAATGAAATGCAAGTGTATGTGGAGGGCATTGTTAGGACATCAGAGAAACAAGAGGTATTTTTATTAAATGTGACATTGGATTGGAATTTTGAATTGGATTCTAGACCAAAACCAACTACAAAGCCTGGATGTGGTTAAAATGGATAAAGAATTAGAAAAATAAAATGAAGAGTAGTAGAATTAAAGTGCAATATAATTCACATAACTGCTTTATTTTAAGTGTCCAAATAGTGCATAGGACTCTTGGAAAAGGGGCGTTTCCTCTAACTTGACCACAAACATGCACACTGCAGTAATACTTTAATCTCGTGTATCCATGGATTTGTTCTCTTTCTTATCCCAGCCATGGCAGACCAGATTTATAAATCCCCAA
Source organism: Enteromius fasciolatus (assembly GCA_032361145.1). Lineage (NCBI taxonomy): Eukaryota > Metazoa > Chordata > Actinopteri > Cypriniformes > Cyprinidae > Enteromius > Enteromius fasciolatus. The sequence continues at coordinate 4,559,056 of JAUMHR010000099.1, read as the reverse complement.
TCACAGTCCACTATGACTGCAGATTGGGTCTTTTCATCAATACATATTTTGACATGCAAAATCCATCACAGGGTGCTTTAATTTCACCACACAGCATGACAAACAGAGTGTCCCTATAATTACACTAAAGCACTTCCACCCTTCTTCTGTTTGACAAGAAAAGCAATATGCTATAATTAGTTTGACAAGGGAACGTATTTCTGGTGTGATGTAGAGATGGACAATGTTTCCATAGCGACATGCGTCTGTAACCAGTGGTGTGTAAAATCTAAAGAAGGCATTTGTCTGACAGCAGAAGGCATCTGTTAACTGCACACAAGCCAAGCATATTGAGTTGACACTGACACACAGAGAAGACCCTGCTGCGATGAGCCAGCTAATGAGGCGTGTTGACTGATTTCTCCAAAGACACACCACACCACAAGCATGTAATATATGATGTTTAAAAGAATGTCCAAGCTGCTCTGTCCCATACAATGAAAGTGTAACATTGTCTGTCTGGTCTTGTCTGTCTGTTTTGGTTTTGTTTTCATTTCTCACATGTCTTGTCCTTATTTGGAGTTCCTGTACTGTCTTGTGATTATTAGTTAATTTGATCCCAGGCGTGTGTCACAGGTAGTCCCAATTTCTTTATTGTTTGAATTTTTATTGAACCGTGCCTTGTGTCTTGTTCAGTGTCTGTCGTTGGATTGTTATGGATGTTTATGTCTCTGCGATTTCGTCAGCCGTACATTGTAATCTGTGTTAACCATTAAATGTTTCCTTTTTTCCTGTATTCATTTCTCCCTGCCTTCATCGTTGAGAAGCGAGACCGTTCATGACAGAACGACAGACCAAAGAGGAGATGCCGTTTATGGAGGACCTCATCGCACTAATTCAATAAAAGTCCCTATGGTGTCAAATCCGCAAATGTCGGGTCATAGCACCAAACCCCAGACCATCCTTCCCCAATAACACCTGATGACCCAGGGTCGGTATAGGCGGGAGGCCTCCCCAAGAAGATGTTCCTGGGTCATGATGGGGAGGGGTGGGACAGGGATTAAACCGCTGTGGCCACCCGAAGGGCCAGATCTGGCATGTCCATCCCAGGTTCCAGATCCGCCATGGTCCCCACAGAACCTTGTTATGCCCTGGAGTCTTCCAGTGACTCTGCCCCGTTCAGCCTCCAGGGCACCCATCCATCCCTCCACCTGTTCTAAGGACTGTTCCGCCTCCACACCACCTCCCTCCTACAGTTGTTATGGAGCGTCTGGAAGCTGCTCCTAGGGAGGGGGCTATGTAACGTTGTCTGTCTGGTCTTGTCTGTCTGTTTTGGTAACATTTTCATTTCTCATGTGTCTTGTTCTTTTTTGGAGTTCCTGTCCTGTCTTGTGACTATTAGTTGATTTGAACCCAGCCGTGTGTCACAGGTGTTCCCAATTTCCCTATTGTTTGTATTTGTATTTAACCATGCCTTGTGTCTTGTTCAGTGTCTGTCGTTGGATTGTTATGGATGTTCAGGTCTTTGCGTTTTCATCAGCTGTACCTTGTATCCTGTGTTAAATGTTTGCGTTTTCCCGTATTCATGTCTCCCTGCCTTCCTTCGCCACTAAGAAGCAAGCCAACCCAGTCACCCACGGATTCCAGTCCGCCTATTTCTGATCCGGTCCCAGATTGATGGCCAGGAGTGCCAATCCCGTCACCCATGGATTCGCTGCTGAGGTTTATAATTAGGGTTAGGTGCTACTACACCCTTGTTGATCCGCTATCATTTCCCACAGACTTTAGGAATACATTTTGGGTAGGGTTAGGTTTAGGGGTAGGATTTGAGACTATATTTTTGAACAGTAATATTGATCCAGTATCATGTCTTACTTGGCAAAATTATGGCGACTGTAACTAAACTATGAAAGACAGTAACAGAATAAATATCACTGTAATAAAGGGTTGTCGGTGGCATGTGTCACAAATTGTGCCAGAGGGAACAAAATGGAGCCATCTTTAATAAAATCCAACACACAGGGTAATAACCTAAAGGAAAGCCTGAGAGACACTTCACGATTTTTGTCTGTCTCAGACACAAGACTGGCATCATGAAACAATTGTGATGAAACAGAAATTGCCACGACTGTTTCATGATTCATTTCCACGTCTTTCATTTGTCTTTCAAATCATGAAGTGCGTCTCGGACTTAACAACAAGGGCAAAATGCATAGACTGGTTTAGTAATTAAATACATTTTGGAGAGGGTAATGTCAAGAAGCGGACGGACAACGAGAGGTAAGTTTATCAAAGTGCTCTTTATTTACAGTGATGAAAGGTTAAGCAGTCAGCTGGGAATCAACACAGGTGAGTAGTAATGAGATTGATGAGTTTGGAGTAATGGAACAGTCCTTATATCTTTGTCTTTATCTTTCGTAGGGAAACTGGAGCAGAGGAGATCACACACCACACGTATGGAAGGAGCCTGGGAGAGAACAGAAACTGCAGGAGTACAGAGAAGAGATAGAGGTAAGTAATCAGGTAAGTATAACTAGTAGAGTTAGATCTTGCCTGGAGTTAGTCCACTTCAGTTTTGATGAGCTTGGACGCTGAGTGATGTGTGGTGTGTGCTTTTGTATGGTGACTGATGAGTGACTGGATTGGCTGCAGGTGTTGGTGACAGGTGATTAGTATTCTGGTGATAGTGAACATTGTGTGGAGGTGAGGGTGGAGCCTGGTGTCTCTGTGACATTACTCTCTCCTCCAGGGCCTCCTCCTGAGGCGGGGCCCCTCCGACGCAGTGGTGGTCTACCTCTACCACAAGGTGCGGGTCGATCAGGATGAGAAGAGTGAAATTCCTTCATAAGAGTTGGATCAAGAATATTGTCCCGTGAAACCCAAGATCTTTCCTCTGGACCGTATCCTTCCCAGTCTACCAGGTATTCCAGCCGACCACCACGACGTTGGGAGTTGATGATCTCTTGTACCTTGTAGATGGTTCCTTCCTCTGTGTCCAACGGAGGAGGAGGGGGTTCCTCTTCGACACCAGGCTCTGTGGAGGGAAGAACAGGATCGTGAAATGGTTTAAACAGTGAAACATGGAAAGTAGGATGAATCCGGTATTGTGGAGGAAGTTGGAGACGGAAAGTGACTGGATTGATCTGCTCCACTATTTGGAAGGGACCAACAAATCTGGGACTGAGTTTACGGCAGGGCAGGCGCAGACATATTTCCCGGGTAGATAACCATACTTTCTGTCCAACCTGATAATTGGGACCCTCTGATCTACGACGGTCTGCAGCTGTCTTGTATCTGCGCACTGCCCTTTGGAGATGATGGTGTGCCTCGTCCCAGACTCTCTTACTCTCCCGAAACCAGTAATCCAAAGATGGTACGTCCGACAGCTCTCCAGACCAGGGAATAGTGGGGGCTGGAAGCCGAGTACGCATTGGAAAGGGGTGAGGCCGGTGACTGGTTGACGGAGTGAATCTGGGCGTTCTCGGCCCAGCCCAGGAACTGGTTCCAGGTGTTCTGGTGGCCGTGGCAGAAAGCACGGAGGAACCACACCACTTCCTGGAATTTTCTTTCTGCTTGGCCATTCGATTGTAGATGGTAGCCAGAGGTGAGGTTGACGGTCCCACTTAGGATTTTAAAGAAGGCCTTCCATACTTCAGAGATGAACTGGGATCCTCTGTTGGAGACTATATCTTCAGGGAGCCCGAATGGGCGGAATACATGGTTGAATAGCTGTTCAGCTGTCTCAAAGGCAGTAGGTAGACCTTTGAGGGGTAGAAGACGACAGAATTTAGAAAAACGATTAATAATAACAAGGATACAGGTATGGCCATCCGAGGGAGGTAGATCAGTAAAAAAATCTACTCCTAAATTGACTAGGGGCGGTTAGGTACCGGGAGTGGAAAAGGTTTGCCAGATGGTAGATGTTGTGGTGCCTTGGACATGGCACATTCCTGGCACCCTCTGATATGGGGATGGGGGTATGGGTATGGGGGTGCATATGGGGGTTTATGTCCGATAATTAATTCCCTTTATTTCTTTCTGAATTTAGAAGTAAGAAATTACTCTTCTTCCAGTTTTTTATATCCACCATGCATCCCATTAGTTTTTCAATTTGGTGAGTATCATCAGCATAACAGTGAAAGCTAACACCATGTCTCCTGATAATATTTCCCAAGGGTAACTTGTAAAGCATGAAATGTAATGGCCCTAGTACTAAGCCTTGAGGTACTCCATATTGCACTTGTGATGATACCTCATCATTCACTGCTACAAACTGATGGTGGTCAGATAAGAACAAATAGAAAGCATGCTTAGGCACTTCTACTAATGGCAACAAGGTTTTCTAGTCTATTCAAAAGAATGTTGTGGTCAATAGTGTCACATGTAGTGCTAAGATCCAGTAGCACTAATAAAGGGATACAACCACAATCAGATGAAAGAAGCAGTAACAGTAAGTATTTGTACTGTAATGTAACTGTAATGACAGCAGTCCCTGTATTAAGAAACGCTCTAAATCCTAACTGGAAATCCTCAGAGAGACAATTTTTCTCTATAATACAAAATTTCTCAATGTTGCAGAAACTGCTTCCTATTGCTATGTAGTATTTACTAAGTATATACTAATAAGGCTAACAATCATGCCAGTTAAGCTTTGATTTTGTTTTTCTGTGGGCTTGCTTAGCCTTCCAAATTGCTTCATTCACAAATAAAAGTTGATCACATCCTTTGCTTTACTTAAGTGAAATAGATAGTAATGTGTTATTAAACAGTTGAAAATGTTAAAATACATGTTAACACAAATATGTAATCAGCAATTGCATTTTGCACAGCTCAATGCATTCTGGTATGGATACATGGTCAAGGTTGTTTGCAACATAAGTCATCTTTTAATTGTTAATTCAGAAAATATTGATATGTACTTAATTGTGATGAATTACATTAATTACAGGACAAATTACGTAATTAACTAGATTGGAAAAAAAATTATCTGACAGCCTTAATTGTTACTCAATATAAAGGATAATTATAACGCCACTTATCCACAGCCTTATAACAACACTAAACATGACTTGCAATTAATTTAATATACAATGTTAAATTAAACACTTCTTGTTTTGTGTGTATGTATATATATATATATATATATATATATATATATATATGTATAAAGTATCATTTATTCAAAGCAATCATGGCCACCAAAATTCACTTCACTGATTTCATTTGCACTCAGTCAGTATACAACATGGATAGCTAATGGCTATTTCTGTTATCATATTTAATATGCATAATAAAAGTACAAAGAACCATTTTAAAGTGCATTTGAATATACAAAATGTCCTACCTGAGTATTGTTGCTGAGCATGTATATCCCTTTATGACAAGTGTATCTTATGATGGCTGCTTTAAGCAGGAAAATCATGTCACAAAGCTCAAATCGCCTCATAACTAGTTTCATGTAAATACTATGCCGATATGTGCCAAAATCTCTGAGGAATGTTTACAGCACATCTTTGGCTCTATATGATACAAAGAATTAACTTTTATTTTTCTGTGACAGAAAATATATCTGTCCACTACAGTAGACGTCATGCACCTAGAATGTATAAAACTGTAAGCATGTATGCATGTTTACTTTATGAGTTCAGATATATGTGTGCATGATTGCGTTTGAGTGTGTGGTGGGAGGGTGTGTGTTTGTGTGTGCTTGTATTAGTGCTCACATGTGTATGAATAGCCCACCATCCTCACCCCAGACACACACTGCCTCACACGGCCCTACACACACCTGTACCATAGACATACACTCTTAAATTTAGTTTGTTGCACTTCACATTTCTGTGCCGTCATGACTGGATGTTCTTGTGTGAAGAACCTCATAAAAAAAACTTTTTTTAGACCACACATTTATTTCTATTGATTCACTTTGTATATATATATGTGTTAATTTTAATTTATGTTTTAATTAGGGCTGTCAAATTATTAAATTTTTTTATCAAATTAATCAGGTTTTCAGTGGATTAATCATGATTAATCACTATTTGCAACGACACCTGAATCCTAACCATTTTTTTTCTTAAATGCATACCAAAAAAAAAAAATAACAGGACACAGATACATAATTTTCATAATATGTCTGTTTATTAACACAGCCAAATAATGGTGGTTTAAATCA
>JAUMHR010000099.1:4537820-4548991 GCA_032361145.1 Enteromius fasciolatus | reverse complement strand
AGTAAGTTAATAAATAAATCGGAGGGGAAAATCTGTAACTGAATCTGTTTATTTAAAATAATAATAATAGTAGATCTATAATAATAGATTTTAATATAAAATAATAAGATGTTTACATCAGTTAAAAATGTACAAATATTTCATATTTAAAATATTTAAACAAATCCTGCTGATATAACATCAGTTCATAACTAACAAAGTGGGGGGGAATTCTGTTTTTCAGATAAAACAATCAATAAAATAAACTAAAATAACAGATATTTAATAAAACATGCTTTAGGGTACTTTTTGGACTTTATTTGTACTTAAAAAAAGCTTTTTCGTATGGCGTCGGTTTCAATAAATAATTTCAAATAAAACACAAAAATATATTGACTGCTTTAAAGTACATTTTCTGTTGTTTTTTAATAAAAAGGTTTTTAAAAAAATAAAATAAAGGATATGCACTGATTTATAAAGACTGCTTTTATAGTACTTATATTAATATGGGTTTGGAATAAAGGGTAAGTAAATAATGACAGAAATGTAATTTTCGTAAGACGTTTCTGTAGACGTGCTCTTAAACGTGTGATTAATGTCCGTCGTAAAAAGTCTGGGAGCAGAGCGAGGGCTTGCCTTAAAACTGATAAAAACCAACAACGTTTAATACTCAATATGTCAACAGCGTGTACAGGATCCCTTTACGGCACGTAATATCTGTTTTATTGTAAATGCTCATATTGTTGCTCGCTGTGCTAGATGAAGGAAAGTCATACTCTACCTCAAGTCCTGCCCATTGTCATCCGAGGCCACATCATCGATGTGAACTTGGTCGCATTCCTGGGAAATGAAAGGAAAGCAGATATGCATGAGGCGGATATGTGTTACAGCCGTGTAAAGTGATGTACTGTGTACAGACAGGTTCACCCGCCGAGCCTCGGGGAATGATGGTGAGAGCGAGAGTCAAATATTAAAAAAGACCAACAATGAAGAAGCACAACCAGGACACGGCGACCCAAGACATCCAGGCGCCTTTAACGCCTGAGGCTAAAATATCAGAAAGATGGCAGACAGAGCAGCATCTAAACCCGATATTGAACGTTAACGAACACTTTTGTCTTGGCTGGTTTGTGTGTACGGCTGCGACGGGAGACACATACGAACATCTGCTCTTTACTCTTTACTGCAGATCTTTATCTAGCTGTTTTAGCAACACATGTAGATGTGATAAAAGGTTTTCGAATTCGCAAAAAAACTAAATAAAAAACAATCGCTCAGCCTTCAGCACTGACAAAACACATTCATGCGCTAACTATTGTTTTTCATATTTCTACAGATGTGACTCAACACGTCATGTTTGTCTTGATAATATCATGTTGCCGACCTCCCACTGACTTCTATTGTTCTTAAATTACTGTAATTATAACTCGCTTTTCTCATTTTTTTTTAATAGAACAGGACTTTTCTTTTCCAGGATTTCTATTTAATAAAGTTTGTAGATTAATTTAAAAGTGGCTTGTTAAAGCACGAACCATAGTCTTTTTGACCCAAGTTCGTACCCACCTATTAATGAATGTTTTCCCTCCCTTTCTAAACCTCAGTAAGGCATTATTTTCAATAAAAAGAAGGAAATAATGAGTTTGATTGATATTCCTGGATAGAGTTAGGGTAGGTGAAGGAAAGGCTTTATCATACCAATAAGGTGGCATCCATTTCATTATTTGAATTACCATTATAACTTCCTCTTAATACGTTATTAATGGATGCTGTTTTAAAATGTACTAAAGGTGGAGATAATTGCCACTATTTACAATTAGTATAAATATCAGAAAATCCTGCAATTTTAACACGGTGTAAATAGAATCCACTGCTAATCACAATTAAATAGCATCTATTTCCAAGAAAATAGACTATTTTAATCATGTAAATCATGTAAATTTACTGCAAATAGCCATTTATATATTATGTTTCTAGTAAAAATCAATGAAAGATTTAGTATATATATATACACACTGCTTCCTTTAATTTCTTTTAACTAGATTTTTCAGGGTTTTTTTCTAGGATTTTTAATGAATAAATTAATAAAGAATATTTATTTAAAGTTAAATTTTTTAAAACATTATAAATGTATCACTTTTAACCAATTTAAAGTGGCTTTTCTTCATAAAAATATTAATTTATTTCCCAAAAAATAAGTAAATAAATACAAGATTTTGTTATAGGTTTTATTGTAACTATTCTGCTTCTCAGATGACATCTCTACCAAAATGTAATTTTTCTCAGAATATTTATTTTAAATATGAATTATAAAAAACTAAAACAATAATATAATAGAATAATTGCACTGCTTCTAATGTTGTATTTTCCTTTTTCTGTTGTTTCTCTAAGGCTTGACAGACGTGTCGCTCCTGAACTATTCCGCTACTCTCTACCAAACATTAACTGAATTTGCTGAATTTGTCAGATTAATAAAAGCATTAAATGATCAAGTTAGACAGGTGTATTTGTAAGCTATTGACCCCTGTGCAGCTATTTTGCCCGCGGCAGCTTTCTGTTCTCAACTCGTCTGAATAGACTGAACTCTCAGGGTTTGAATGCTGAATGATGGCTTGGACTATTTGAGGGCAATTGCAGGGAAAACAGAACAAGAGGGAACGGGGCCGTCATTAAAACCTGCTCAAGGAATAATGTTGTGTGTGCCCTCCACCCCGCCGAGCTGTTGTTCCTCCCCGGGACAAATTTTCTTTTCAGTGGCAGCCACACACCCCTAATTAAGACCTCAGATGCTGTCAGGGTTTCTGCTGCACCTTCTTGAAAGCTTTTAGAGAATCTAATCTCTCCTTTCTTCATGAAGAGGGCAAACAGAGGTCTTTCACACACTGACTCGGCAGTACTGTCAGGTCATGGACTGCTGAACAAACACACACAAAATTCACTTTTGAAATAAATAATAAATACTTCTTAGCAGTCATGAATATGTGTTTTGCTTTATATGCATTCCTTTTTTAGAAGTTTGGAGTCGGTAAGCTTTTTTAATGTTTTTTAATGACTGCATTTATTTATTAAAAAGAGTAATAACAATTTACTATAACTGTTTTCTATGTGAATGTAATGTTAAATTTGATTTATTTCTGTGATGCGCAGCTGAATTTTCAGCATCATTACTCCAGTCTTCAGCGTCACAATCATTCTAATATGCTGATTTACTTCTCAGGAAACATTTCTGATTATTGTCAGTGTTGAAAACCATTTGTTTTTCAGGATTCTTTGATGAATAGAGACAGCATTTTTTGTAATGGAAACCTTTTATAGCATTATAAATATCCTTCGTGCCACTTCTGATGAAATGAATTAAACTACACAACAGTCAAACCTTTAAACGGTAATGTACATATTTTAAAGTAGTTTTTATGATTAAGTAGCTGTTACTGTGCATAACTGTGACAAACAGTACAGCCGCCGCAGTTTCTGCAGCTGTCACAAAAACATGAGGACACATCATGATTTCTTCCTCATATTTTGGTCTAAATGTGGTTTTATGTGAGGAATTTCACACACATGTGGCACCATGGACTGTAGCACAGCCTACTGCTGTCTTATTGGCTGCTGAAAGCGGCATTAAACTAGTAAACACAGAGGCCTTTCTTATTCCGACCAATTAGAGGAGTTTGTTATGTGGCACTCTAGAATACTTGATTCTGATTGGCCGCTTTCAACATTCTGCAGTAAATGTTTTATTTATAAATTGACCCTAAATATTTGCATGTGTATTATTGTGAATAAGTTTTGTGTCTCATATCTATGGAAGCGGGTTACTTCTGGTATGAAACAAGCTCTCAGTTGCTTTCAAATATTGTCATTTTTTAAAAGAAATTCATTACATTCTGTTTCGTGGGTCTTTAATGTGTCGTGAATGAGCGTTGTATTGAAGCAGCACACGTACACAATACTTTTTCACGTTTAAGTACACCGAAGTGTGGACTTACCTTCCTGTCTGATTTGTTTGTTGGGAAAGATGGAGGATTCAGTGTTATGATTGGTCAGATCGCCTGTTAATCAATCTCTTTGCAAGTGTGCAATTTAGACCTTTTTCTCAGAATTGCAAACTTTTTAGTAAACTCTTCACTTTTTTTCCTCAAAATAGTGAGTTTATATCACAACTGTGAGTTATTGCAAATTGCAATTCTGAGAAAAGGTTTATCTTATATTTTTTTCTCCCTCAGGTTTCTTAGTTCTTTTCTGTTTTTTAATGCCACTGAAAATAAGTGCATTGCAAGTTTTTATCTTACAATTAAGACGTAGATGATTTTAGCAGCAATTCTGTATTTTTTCTAATTCTAATTCCAAAAAAAGAGTGTTTGACAGCAAATAAAAAAATGTTGATTTTAGTTGCAATTCTGTATTTTTTTCTGAAAATTCTGAGAAAATAATTTCCTTTTCAATATTTTTTTAATACAACGTTTCCATACATATCACTCTGCTCTCTTTCTTCTTGCAATAGAAATAGAATTGTGTATTTATATAATTAACACCATTTTTTGTGATTGTATATATATCTAATGCTGAAGTCCAAAAAAGAGTGTTTAGCATTAATTAATTAATTATTTGCCATTCTGTTAAATACATAAGTCAGAATTGTAAAATAATTTATTTATTTTGTAATACAAAGCTTCCATACATATTCAGCTCTCTTACAATATAAACTAATTTATCTGTATTTTTTTTTATAATTAACACATTTTTTTGTGATTGTTCATCTAATGCTGAAGTCCAAAAAAAAGAGTGTTTGGCATTAAATAAAGAAAAAGTGTTGATTCTGATGTTCTCTCACCTCCAAGTCGTTGAAAAAAAGACGTGAATCTGCCAAGTTGAAGATCATCTCCTCCATCCACAAGCCCAGAGACACAGCCTTGCCAGAGTCCTGGATCAAAACACAGAAAGCACGTCAAATTAGTTTTCATACCTGCTTTGAAGTGACAGGTGATGACTGTATTATCTCAGAGCGTGTGGCGCAACAAGAATGCTGTTCAGTCGGCGTAGTCACTGTGCTTTCAATCAGAAGCGTGTCAAACTACTTCTCTCTCTCTTATTTTCTCTTCATGTTGTAGGTGAAGCTAACATAAGCTAAGGCATTGCTCCCGTTCCATGCCAGCTATACCTAACTAGCTGCTAACTCCTTCGTTTGGCAGCGGATCAAGCTGTAGGCGTCAGCCAGAGGTTAATGTCAGATTAACCACCGAACGGCTCTTCCTCTACACATAATCATTGTCAGCACAGGAGCTGTGAGTTTGTCCTGCTTTAATTAAGATAATAACCTATAATCTGCCATCATGAATGGACAACTTTATTACAGGTGGCAGTCAAACACAGAATAATAGATGTACCACTTTAGGATTACGACTAAACCTTTGAAAATAGGTTTTAGGAATGAAAATTTGTAAATACATTATTTAAAATAGAGCTAGAGTTTTTAAATTAAACAACAACAACAAAAATATATTTATATTTCAGCTGTGAGTAACAATGGGAAAATATTTTACATGTAAGTTCTATTTAAAAAAAAAAGTTCAATTATTCATATATCATATATATATAATCCTAACTTCTTCACATAACTGTATGTATGTATGTATATATATATATATATTTGTGTGTGAGTGTGTATTCTAATCAATATATATGTGAGTACTGTGTGTATATAATGAATATATAAATGCATACCCATACAGTATATATTTTGAAAATATTTACATGTATATATTTCTATAGTTTATTTCATAAACAAATCCAGCATATTTTTCTTGAGTACATACATGCATGTGTGTGTGTTTATATATAAATAATGAATATACACTATTTTTTTTTTGCTATGTAGCGTTGAGATCTGGATCACTGTACGCACATTAAGATATACTGAGCAAGAATAAATCAATCCCAATGGGAAAGAGCCTCTAATAACCTCTGAGATTCACCTCAGCTTAAAAAACACATTTGCAAACAGGCGTCTTTCAACACCTTGAGGGATTTTCTGTATTCAGACTGTAGGTCGAGTTTTGGCCAATCAGCTCAAACAGGGTGTTTACAGTGATGAGCTTATGGCTTTGACATAAAGTATGTATAAAAAAAAAGTGCGTTAAATATCCTGTTACTTAAAGATGCGAAATCCGAGCCAACGCAATCGCGGCTCTTTGTCTGACCGTAAGCGGCTTTGTCATGACACACATCAGACTTGTTATTATTTAACTCCAGCCCAATTTCAGTTTCATATGGATGTTTTCTTTGATTCGCTATCTCCAGCGGATTCCTGCCGCAGTAATAAGCTACTCTGAAGTCTTTTTCCTGGATCTGAAATTAGACACATTAGTCACGGCAACATTTCTGCAGTCCTCAAAAAGAAAAGTCCAAAGATCTGCGCGCTCGAGACGGCCAGCCGTTTCTCAGAGTCTCTTATGTGTCACGTCAAATCCGCAAGGGATCGTGGGAATTCAAAATAGATTGCGGGCCAAGAAAAAGAAACATGACCATTGTTTCCTCATCAGCTGCCTGGAGATTGCGTAGAAGTTCATGAGCCGTCAATCTAACCAGAGCGGCCAAATAACAATTCTGGAGCTGAAGGAGCGTCATTATATCTTTCACTGTTCATTTAGTTCTTCCGCATTTACTGTCTGCTGACGAGACTCTGAAACAGCTGTGGAACATATTTATTTATTATGAAAAAGACTTTTGTTGCCTTTCGGGCTCTAAACGGATTAAATTTAAACAAATGTGATTTGTACGCATTTCAGTTTTGCTGAAATTTATTCTGCTGTATAAATGATATATAAACCACCATTTAAAAGTTAAATGATGTAATATTGATATTTTTATTCAGCAAGGTTGCATTAAACTGATAAAATAAATACATAAATCCTAGTCTTTCAAATTGTCTGATATTCAGAAATCCTGACAAATAAAATGCATTATGATTTTCACAAAGACATGAACTGTTTTCAGCAAATTAGTATATTAGAATGATATTTGAAGGATCATGCGACACTGAAGACTGGAGAAATGACGTTGACAATTTAGCTTAGCGTCACATTTGCTATACATTTTTAAATATATGCATATATAAGTTAACCTCTTAATATTATAATAATATTTCACTGTTATTACTGTATTTGTGACCAAATAAATGCAATCTTGGTAAGCATAAGGGACTTTAAAAACATAAAAAAGCATACCAACACCAAACTTTTGATGGGGACTGTATATAAATATCTATCTATATATATTATTAATATTATTCAAAAACATTTTTATTGTACTTATTTTATACTTACTTTTTTATTTATTTATTGGTTTATTGTTACTGTTAAAGAGAATTACACATACCACATTTAAGATTTAATACAAATACAAAATTGGCAAAAAAGTAAATAAAAAAGCAGAGTAAAGTTGAGCAGCGAGTGGCAGAACTGGTTCGTACCTTGCCGAAGCGTGTGGAAAATGTCCCCGTCAGGAGCGAGTGGAAAATGATGATGGTCTCATCCAGGTCCCAAATAAACACTCTCTGCAAACACACACAGATTATCAGTACGAGCACAAATATAATCTGCTTACTCATCAAGAAAGATATTTACTCCAAAACACTGCATATTATCGCAGTGCTGTGTTGACGATAATAATTGCTGATAATCTTAGTCGGTTTTCACAGCTCATGGGCAGACTCTGTATCCTTTGTTCATAAATAAATTTACAGTTTGATTTGTCTGGTGATCAAATACACATATTGATGTTTTAAAACACAACATTAAGAAATAAATCCAATAGAATCAATGGAGCAAAGAATACAAATGAACCATTTTACTTCGGTCTGCTTTCGTTTAAACCTGAGTGACTTATGATGAGTTTTTTTGATTCAGTCCTCATTTGTTTATTGCATTGAAAAGACTATCCTGGACATTCTGCCAAAGCTAAAATGAAATTCATACAGGTTTGGAGCAATATAAGGGGCGAGTAAATGATGACAAGCGTATATTTTTGGGTAAACTATCCGTTTAAACCCATTGTCTAATTCTGTGAGTGTTGCACAACTCTGGGTTGGATGTGAGAGTAATCCCTGCGGTGCCGAGCACAGGAATGTTAATGAAAGGCGTTGTGTAAGGGACACCGTGAAGGCCAGCGTCTGTACCTCAATGTCAGAGTCCAGAGGGGGGACGGGGTCATTGGCCCTCTTCCTGCCTCTCAGCTTCCCATCTGAGCTGCGTCTCGCTGGAGCGCCTTCCTGCTCCTTTCCTGGAGTCGGAGGACTCGTGGGAGCGTGGTACTCTGCTGTTACACACACACACACACACACACACACACACGTGATGACATGTCATATACATACAGACACACAAACACATATCTCAATACCAAAGGTTCAGGTCAGCACTATTGCATTAAATACTTTAGTACAGCATTAATATACTGCACAAAAAGTGACTATTTTTAAAACAAGCATAATTAGGTTACTTACATATATTTAAAGAGCTTTCTGTGTTATCTTTCATACTATTTTCCTACATACTGAGCATTTTATCCTGCTTTTCATGGTATTTTTTTAAGTATTACCTATATATTACGCTTCCCCAGTTGGCAGGTTTTTTATATTTAATATGGCTTTTCATACTATTTTTCATAGTAAGTACTCCCTATATTATACGATATTAAATCTAGATATTAAAGCAACTTGTTTTTAAGTATATTTTAGCAGGTTGGCACCTAATTTTTTCCCCTATATTTAATTATTTTTCGTACTATTTCTCATAAGTATTCCCTACTGAGCTTTGCTTTCTACTCAAATTACATATACAGAGAGACATATAGTCAGATATCTGGATTTTAAAGCAATTTGGAAAAAGAAATTACTGTCGCATACTATTTTTCATAGTATTTTCATAAATATTCGCTATAAGTATTTAGCTTTTTTACCCTGACTATATGTACCGAAAAAACTTATAGTCAAACATCTGGATATTTCAGCTTGAAAAAGGTTCAGGTTTTTTGTTTTAAGTCTTAATTTTGTAAGTTTACAATACTTTTTCACTCTCATATAAAATATTTTAACAAATTTTTCATATTTTAACATTAAAACTAGCTAGACAAATATCCTGAAAAATATCCAATGTAAAAATAAGACTAATAGAGCTCACCTGTGTGTGATTCCGGGCTGTGATTGGTCGATACAGCGGGATGATCTGTGTGCTGATAGGGTATCGCTGTGGTGATGGCTGAGGGTGTGATGTTGCTGGTTGTGATGTATGGGCTGTTGTAGTGAGTGTTGTAGTACGGCGAATATTGACTTTGGCTGTAGCTAGAATATGTTGAGAAGTCCTGATGGAGACAATGACATGAATGAATCATCTCAGACTACATACTACTTTCTATGTCTAATTTTGTCTAAATCTTATTGCAGCATTCGATGATGGCTGGCTAATATACCAAGGTAGTTAGATGATACTATAAAACAAAAAACATCTCATGGTTATATCATTTTAGTCATTGCATTTTTTTAAATATTATTTGGCAAAGGTACAACCAGTGTTGCCAAGTCCTCAGTTTTCCCGCAGAAATGACCTACTTTAGCATGAATCAACCCCATAAAATGATATTTAGTCCCCGGAGCCAGGAGAACCCCTTGTTTTGAATAGCAATTGGGCAGGTTTTGTTGTGACAACCTGGCAACCCCGGATACAAGAGTATATCAGTCTCCAAGGGTGGTTGAAGTCCATCAGCGAAGGTGCTGTGTGATGCATTTTCCTAATTTGACCCACCTGCTGTGCAGGACTGAACGGCGTTGAGCCTGTGATGCTGTTTGCCCCCTGGAAAATTCCAGAAGAAATGTTGCCGCCTGGAAAAGAAGCACAAAGCTAGTTTAAGAGCGTACATCGAGCCGACTGCGGTAAAGACACTCCAAAATGCACGATCCAACACAAACACGACGCAGGAAACACGACAGGCAGCGGCTGGTGAAATATAGACACGTTTAAAGTGCTCAGAGAAAGTCTGCTTGATTTATGACTACAAAAACAGTTCAGGTGAGAAAGGGCAGTGTGGAGCCCAGAGCAAATCTGTCTCTGTTATCAGACTTTCAGAGTCTGAATGTCTTTCTCCAGGCCAGTCTAGTTTCCTTTTTTCTGTCTCGTTCCCTTCATATTCCTGCTCGCTGGCTTTCTGAAACCTGCCCTAGATAAATGACTGTGTCAAAACAGCACCAAATCTCAAAGGAAGCGAGCAGAAAGTCTTCAAAGGGGGAGAGAGGGAAGCGGGCGAACGCCGGGGCCGTGTTTCTGATTTTCTCCACAGCGGTGAAACGCGAGGACCCTTGGCACCCGGAGAAGGGTTATTTATTTCATGCTACAGCAGGTCTCCTGTTGGAATTCGCCTATAAATCAAACGAGACCGGCGAGATGTAGCGCGAGACGTAGTAAGCGCGTTTTCCCAGACCCATTAGAAATCCATCCATTTCACGAGCAGACAATTTTACAGTAAATGATGTCTCGGGACGCTTATGAATTACTGTAAATCACTCTAATACATTATAAATGGTATTATCGGCCATAGCACTAATAACTCATTGATTATGCTAATTAGACAGACTGGAAGTAGATGTCTTGTGTTTTATGTTTCTTAATGTCTGAACTGTTCACGCATGCTACTTTACAAAGGTTTGGGATCAGTGAGACATTGTTACTGTTTTTGGCTACACTTCATTTTGAGAGTTCATTCTACAAGGAACTTTGTAACTATATGTCTGCTAACTCTCAGAGTAGAATACACAGGTTTAGGGTTAGTAGAAGAAGTTGACACATTCCTGCAAGGTTTCTGATATTCAGTATGTAGTATGTTGCGAACACATCAAAATAAAGTGTTAAAAGATATCAATCAGACAGTCTACTAATACTAATGCCAGCTAGTTAACATTTATTTACTTCAGTCTTAGTAGAGTAAATGTTACTATGTTTCTTCTGCTCACCAAAGCTGCTTTGGTTTGATACAGTAAAAATATTTTTATAATGAAAAATAAATGATTCTATTATAATATATTTTAAAATGTAATTTTTTTGTGATTTTAGTATATTGTAGTTTATTAATGTTTTTCATTTTTTAATTTTAGTTACATTTTTAATCATTTTCATTCAGTTTCAATTTGGCTTTCATTTTATTTA
>JAUMHR010000099.1:4499086-4514195 GCA_032361145.1 Enteromius fasciolatus | reverse complement strand
ATAAGAGGCTTAATAACCGCCAGTTTGAAAGGTTTAGGGACGTGGCCTAAAGATAACGACGAGTTGATAATATTGAGAAGCGGTTACAATACAATACTATTTCAATATTGTATTGCATTACATTGATGATTTCTATATATACATTTTAGTCTGTCCCTCTGTTGTGGTCTCCACAACCAACAATTTTGCCCCAAGTAATGATTTATGTTAGTGAACTTGTTTACCAAGAAGACGTCAGCGCCAGTGAAGAGTTTGAGATGAAGTATGAGACATGTGATGTGGGAGGAAAACAAAAGACAAATACAAAAAGTAAACATCCCTGGTGAACAGAAGAGCATTATTGTGCATCATTTCCAGTGAAGCTTGTCAAGTGATGCAGTTTAAGTGTAAAAACAGTGCTTAACTATGTGGGTTTAGGATGCATGAAATGCCAGCCATTTTTTTTTGTGTTTATGTTTGCACAAAGAAATGATGCTTTCCAGATGATTCGTTTGTTCACAGATGTTGATCTAAAAATGATCAAATACCTGCTGCTTTTATTTCCATTTCAGTCTGCCGTTGTTTATTTGAGACATTCTCCAGTCTACAGTATCATTGTATTTGTCTTTTCCTCTCGGTTTGGCACGAATGCTCTTCTCAAAGATTTCTGCGTGTTGTGCTAGGTTAGACCGTACGCTGTGCTAACTGACAGAGCCTGTTTTGTGTACTTGGCCTACAGGGTGAGGTCACGCAAATCTGGGGCAAGACAAGGAGGTCAGAGGCAGTTGAACCGAAAGCGTGTGAAGGTGATCTGCCCGATACACGCTGTTTGTGTTTGTCTGTGTGTGTCTGGGGGGCTGAAGCCAAGGAAGTGGATGAAAGAGGCAAAGCCAGGCCAAGGGTGGGAGGGGAGCTGCGTGTAAACATCCTGCGGGCAACGGGACTCATCCTGGGAAATATTTGTCTTAGCTGGTAACGCAGAGATGCGGCCAAAGCCTTCATCTGGCCCTCAGCTATTTTCTCAGAAAATCTGGAGGGACGGAGACGAGATGGACAGAGAGAGAGTACAGTGATGAGTAAATAGCAAAGACGTCATTTACAGTGGGAACATGGATGCTTTTTGTCCCCAACGCTCCGTCACCACACCATTTGGGGAAAAAAGTGTTTTGTCTTGTGGCGTCGGCGTAAATTTGTGTCAAACATAAACCAGATAAAAATAAGCGTAATTATTAAAAAGTCTGGAGTCAGTATGATTTATGTTTTTGTAAGAAAACTCTTCTGCTCAGCAAAGCTGCATTTATTTGATCAAAAATACTGAAAAAGCCGTATTGCTGCAAATGTTGAGTTTTCTGTGTGAATATATTGCAAAATGTTATTTATTTATGTGATCAAACCTGCATTTTCAGCATAACGTCTCCAGTCTTCACGCATGATCCTTCAGAAATCATACTAATAGGCTGCTCAAGAAACATTTCTGATTATTATCAGTGTTGAAAACAGGTGTGCTGATGAACTCTTTTTTTTTTCCCTTTTCATTTTATCAGGATGTTTAAAGAAGTACAATCTATGTTCAATAAAATTAATACGCATTCATTAAGTAGAATCTTACTGCCTCAAAACCTTTGGTATAGTGTGTATATATATGTGTGCGTGTGTGTGTGTGTGTATACAGTATATATATATATATATATATATAGTGTTTATATTCCAAAAATCCTATTTAAATAATGTTTTTATATTATAGCCTATACATGTAAATTAAAGGAACAGTTCACCTAAAAATGAAATTTCTGTCATCATTTGCTCACCTTTGAGGAAGAGATTTTGAAGAGAGTTTGTAACCAGGCTTTTTTAGGTCACCATTGACTATTTTTTTCTTACTATGGAAGTTAATGGTGACCCAAAACAGCCTGGTTTCAAACTTTTTTCAAGTTTAAAGAATAGATGTTAGAGGGTCAAATAAAGATGGAGGAGATGTGTTTTTAGCTGATTCTTGAAAATGGCTAATTAAGGATATATTCAGGTTCAGTTTCCTGTTTGTTGTTGTTTTAATAATTGTACACACATCAAGCCGTGTGTCTGATGTTGTGGCAAAAGCAGAAGTTAAGTAAAAGTCAAATTAAGTCAAGTATGTAAAATTTGAACTATAGTAAATATCCTTTTTTGTAATTATGATATGTGGCATGTTCATATTCATGCCGTTCTCCCACACAATTTTTTGAAAGAAAGTGATGCCTTTGGCAAGCGTCTGTGCTTGTAGACCGATCCGAGAGGGCGAGAGGAGGAGAGGAAGATAGATGCAGACAGGCGATGTAGGCGTTGTGTCCTGAGGGCCGGAGGTCAGGCACGAGGGATGACGGGCATCATGGGGCCCGAGGGCAGGTGTTTGGGGCTTCTGAGGTGGAGAAAGTGACCTGCAGGTCTCATCTGAAGAGCTTTGCAGAGGGCTTTCAGGATCTTAATATGACACTTGGCAGGCTAACACACAAACGCAGAAGGAAACGGTCACATCTTGTAGCTCTCGCGAACAGTACATGCGTACACGCAGTCTACGTGTAGATCACACAGATTCAGGTGCACTAGATCCTCATTATTTAATTGAATGGGACACAAAGGAGCATGTATGTCTGGAGGCTCAAGCCCTGTGGCCAAACTGTTCTTTACACTGATAAAATGACACAACGCATTCCTATTAAACCCTATAAGATTGTCTTCGAATATATGTAATGATGCTCGTGTTTGGTGATATTCATGTTTGTGTACACTTGTGCTTAATATGTTAATATGCCATCAATTTATAGAGAGCACAGCGGCTGATATAATGCAGATAAATCATTTCAAAACAATTTAATGCCAGACAATGAAATTAAAAATCTTTATATATGTTTTAAATAAATATTGTACATTATCTGTTGAAATCATAGTATTTTATTATTTTTTAGAAAAAGTATTTATTCATATTTTGAATTGTCCATATATATATATACACAAACACACACACACACACACACACATATATATATATATATATACATCCTTATATATATCCTCATATTTTCATATTTTAGTTTAGTTTAACTACAATTACATATTTTATTGTTTAATATTTCTTTTTGATCTTCAGTTTTGGTTTTACTAAGGAAATGTTTTCATTCCATTTTTTTATGTTTTGGTTTTTCATCTTAATATGAAAAGAAAAAGAAAAGAGATTTTTTTTTACTATATTTCATTGTAACAGAAACTGGATGGGATGTCCTGCCACATACAGGGATGGTTTATGTACTTAGATATACTTGGGATAAGTAAGTAAATATTACAAAAAGTGTTTAAAGTAAATGGATACTAGAATGAGTTATACAGTAATGTACCGTTATATAGTGCTGCAAGTCATTCTCAGCGTGCATCTAAAACTTAATCATTTTGTGTAAACATTTGCAGTTTATTCTTTGGAAAGGTTTTTGATCAATCACTCTTCACTCAGAATAACTCCAAAGCAATATCTTACCAAGGCAAATATCACTTTTCTTAAGAGTTACTGTAGAAATGTAGTTGTAACCTCTGTGTTGTACTGAGCCATTTTGAGACAATGCTGAGCTGAAGAGAGACGTGTTTAAACTCGCAGGGTTTCACTGCAGGAAAAGTGAAAGAAATGAACATGTACACACACACACACACACACACATGCGCTACAGTAAGCACGACAGTTTTTATTTACAGGCTGTATTGCACAAGTCTGTGTTGTTGTTTTGTTTTTTACTGTGATTAATTTTTATATTTTTACTTTCTCATAATATCATCTTTATGTCCTTGACGTATGCGTCTTACGCCGAGCATGAATTGCAGTTCAAGCCAATTTATCACAATTTGTCTGTTTTAATCATTTTCATCTGGAGCTCAGCAGCACTTTTCGCAATCGTGCGTGCCATAACATCGTCCCTGACTCATTTTTATCACAGGAAAATGTCATAGTACTGAATCTCAAACAGAGTGGAAACTTAAGTCTCATTGCATGCTTGTGACCTCGAGCTGGGTGTTAAATAACACAAGTAACACAAATCCACTACTGTTACAGATACGGCAAGTGCAACAGCTTATATTTACATTATGATTTTTTGTGTGTGTGTCGTACTAATATTGATATTAGAGAGGCATTGAGTTTAGGCTTAAAGGAAACGAAAATGAGAAGTTGCTGGAAATATACTCCCACTCCAGGATGTAGATGATTTTGTTTCTAAATTCAGATTTGGAGAAAGGTAGCATTGCATCACTACAGTGAATGGGTGCCGTCAGAATGAGAGTCCAAACAGCTGATAAAAACATCACAATAATCCACAGCACTCCTGTCCAGCGATTAATATCTAGCAAAAAGTTAACTGATAGACTGGAGTGGTGAGACTCTCATTCTGACGGCACCCATTCACTGCAGAGTATCCGTTGGTGAGCAAGTGATGCAATGCTTTATTTCTCCAAATCAGATGAAGATACAAACGTATCTACATCTTTGATGGCCTTAGGTCGAGTATATGTATTTGTATATGTAATTATTTCAAAATTTTCAAAAAACATAACATATCTTTGTGTTGTTTTAAATGTTCAGCTACCACATCCGACATAAAAGCC
Source organism: Enteromius fasciolatus (assembly GCA_032361145.1). Classification (NCBI taxonomy): domain Eukaryota; kingdom Metazoa; phylum Chordata; class Actinopteri; order Cypriniformes; family Cyprinidae; genus Enteromius; species Enteromius fasciolatus. Next base: position 4,509,596 of record JAUMHR010000099.1, on the reverse strand, counting down.
CTTTCACGCTCCGTGAGTGAAAGGGGGGCATATTATGCAAGAGCCTGTGGTGTTGGAAGGGCAAATTACATCGCTGTCTCTTCCGGTGAGCATCATATTGTCACACACACTGCTGTCCTTCCCCAGAGCTCAGTGTAACCCTGAAGAACACACACACACACTTAACGGCACAGAGCAGTCATTGCACACCATAAAACACTATTTCTGTTAAAGTGTAACGGAGAATGACAGGCTGGTTACACTTTTGGAGGACTAACATGATGAGGAACTTTACCACCAGAGTAGTTTGGATGTCACAGAATCTTTGTTTAATTGCCAGTAAAGCTGAAAATGGAACAGTTCACCAAATCAGATCAATCTGGACCCAAACCTGGTGCCCTGCCTTGCTTTTTACTCCCTACCTTCTAAGGCAGCAATATTATTATTATTATTATGAAATATTATTAGGCATTGTGATAAAAAACATTACACATATTGGGTAAAATATGTTTTTTAAATATAAATCTAAAATAAAGATTTAGATTTGAGAATATTTTAACATTTTTCTTTTTACTTTTAGTTTTTTTGGTGTGTTTTTGTCTTTTTTTAATCTTCAAAAAACTTTTTTTTTAATAAACATATGTAGTCTGTATAGTTTTTAGTTTATATTCACATTTATTTCAATTTAATGCATCAAGTCAAACTACTATGAAAATTTGTTTTTTTATTACAGATTTAATTAAAAATATTTTTTAATTTTATAGCATGTAACAACAATTGTTTTTTTTTTTATTTAACTTTGAATAACTCTGTTATGAAATGTTTGATAATTTTTATATTTTTATATATCTAATTTTTTGTCTACATTTTTGCTCTTTGGATTTTTTTCTTGCTATTATTATCTATTATTTTCAATCACCATACTTTCTAATTTTTTTTGGGTAAAATGACATTTTAATTTGTCTAAATGAACTGACTTCATGATGTTTCAGCCTACTTTTTTGCATTGAGAGTTCTTGCATTGGTTCCATGAAATGCTGTCTAGGTAGGCCGCTAACTAGGATTTGAACCGCAGCCGTACATGGAAGGTCAAAATCTTCCAATGAAATAGAAAACAGTTCATTTTTTATTATCTCTCTCTCTATCCATCTTTCTGTTTCCCCTTTGGCCATGCAGATGAGTCTCGTGAAGATTAATTAGTAAATTAACTGAGCCTCCCTCAGGACTTTAGCCACGCCTCCTGCCGTAGGAGGTGCACTCAATTAGATCTAAACAGAAGCTTTCTCAAGTTCCTGTGGGGAGGGGGACCTTTTAATTGAATTATCATTACGCCCTGTCCTGATTATTCTCTTTGCATTGTCCTCCATCGTGTTAGACGTCCTGCCTTCAGCGACAGCTCATGAGTTTAATGTGAGTAGAAAAGGAAACACACAGACATGCATGTAAGCCTTCTTCAGCTGCATGACCTCAGAAATATACAGTATGGCACTGTGTGAATATGTAATTGGATGTATTCTGTATAATTCTAAATAATATGGAAATTTTGTCTACTTTTCAGCACCAATATTTTGATTAAATTTCTAAAAAATATTCTACAAAAAAATCATGTTTGTTTATATTTATATCAAAAACACATAAATACAATATCTCCTATAATTTATATTGTATTTATGTTTAATGAAAACACCATTTTATTTGCTCTTTGTTCCATATACTCTCTTTTGGAGGGGTGATTTTTTTTACTTCATTATATGTACCTTATTGTGCTTTTATCAAAATCAAGTAACTTGCTCTGCATGGGAAATTTTGAAGACACAAGTTGCTTATGTTTTCAAACGGATTCCCAATCACAAGGTTTCGTTGTGGTTGCAACATCCACTTTTAAGGATCCAATCAATTCCGCATGCATAAAAGTAAGTCTTGTTCAGATGTCTTCTGGGTTGGGACTGGCCTTGTTTGAGGTGACTTTAGTATAAGTTCAAGTAGAATAATTGAATCCCCACTTATATTTACTGTAAACATACATGTGCACACATTTCAATTCCTTTCATTGTTACATTCATATTAGCACTGTGAAGGTTTTCTTAGTTTTTTTGACAGCTAAATTGTTTATATTGTTTATACTGTTATTTGTTGATCCTATGGATCCTGTTAAACTGATTTTCTACTAATGCTGCTGATTCAAAGGAATTTCCCCATCGTGGGTTTAATAAAGTCAATCTTATCTTAAACATATTTTGGGCATGACACGTCCATGTTCAGATGCCTTCATAAGTCTGCTAATTGCATTGATGTGGATCTTTTCCTCTCGCTCAACATGAAGCATGTGATAATGTCTTACATGTAAATGTATGACACATGCACACAGATGCAGGTTGAGGCATGTTCTGGCTCCTGTGTAGAGTCAGTGTGCTGCTGATTGACAGGTGATGTGCTACAAGGCTAGCATGGAAACTCTGCCATTCTGTTTGTTCAGTTCCCTCCAGTTTCTTTTTTTTAAGGAAGTTAACAGTTAGAAGACTTTTACAGTCTGATGAGTTTTGGAAAAGGAAATAGTTCATCCATAAAATAAATATTTTCTGAAAATGTGTTCACCCCCAGGTCTTAAAAGATGTAGATGAGTTTATGTCTTCATCAGAAAAGATTTGGAGAAATGTTGCCCTGCAGTGAATGGGTGCCGTCAGAATGAGAGTTTAAACAGCTGATAAAAACATCGCAATAATCCACAAGTGATCCAAACCACTCTAGTCCATCAGTTAACATTTAGTAAGGCCTAAAGCTATGTTTGCAACACTCAAATTCATCGTTAAGTTAATTCATCATTAACTTTAAACCGCTGCCTCTGGCTGTTTGTCCATTATCCATAATAATCCTTCCTCCAGTGAAAAAGTCCATCCCTGATATCATTTAAAACTTTGAAAAATCCACTAACATATTCTTATAAGGTCTACTGTTTTGACTTCTAAATGGTGCAAGCAATATTATGGACTCCTATTTTAGCTAGAAATAATGATTTTAAGTTAAACGACTTAATGGATTTCTTTTCTTACAGACATACAGCTTTTTATGAATTATTGTGATGTTTTTATCAGCTGTTTGGACTCTTATTCCGGCGGCACCCATTCGCTGCAGAGGAACTTTTGGAGAGCAATTGATGAAATGATACATTTCTCCATATCTCCCAGTCAGAGCTTAACTGGAGTCGCCATGGTTACCAAATAGATGCGATTCCGAGTTCCGAGGGATGTTACTGTAAAACTTTCTCCAGGGAACCATAAAACCAACTCAAGAAGAAGAAGAACCATCGAGTCTCCGACTATCCCGTGGCACACAGCCCTGTGTAAATTTAGATGTTTGTTCCTCTCTGTGGTGATCCGCGAGGCTCCTTCTGCGATGGCCGACAGTGTGTCTGCTTCCAGTCCCTCTACATCTGCAACTGATCTCCAGCAGACCAAAGATTCTCAGAGAGCGAGAGAGAGAAAGCAAAAGGGAGTAAAAGAAAAAAGGGGAAAAAAGCAGTTTACAGCGCATTGGTACATCCTGTCTTAATGAGAACCCCCATCTGTCCCCAGCAGGACGGAGAAAGGGCCGGTGCTGTGGAGAGAGAGGACAAATAATGGAGGAGAAACCGAGGAGCCGAGGAAGGGGGCCCCGCGGTGACCCCTGCGTATAGACGCTTCTCATTAGCTTAAGCCGGGGAAGCTTGTTAACCTCGCTAATCGCAGAAGGAGCTCGCAGAAAGAGCTGGAATTTACTGCCAGTTTTTTTCCTCATCAAAGGACAGCATGTTGCGGAGAAGCGAGGGGGGCGAGTTTGTGTTTAGGGAAGGTGTGGGGTTGCGTTGCAGCCCGTGATGGGAAGGAGCGTTCCAGGCAGGTGTGAGAATTTGGTTTGCTCGTGTGAGTATCAGGAAGTGTTTGCTTATGATTTGCAGGGAGGATGAAGAATCAGGCGTTGCTGGAAAATGGCCCAAGTCGAAAAGGAAAAAAAAAAAAAAATTCATCTTCATGTGAAATTCTGAGACATTTTAGCATGTTACTTTGCAAAACTCTATTCAGAACAATTCTCAGCTTTGCATTGAATTTCAGTTCTATGCATGCATGGATGTGCTTTTAGATTTGATTCTTAACTTTTGAGTTTTATTTATTGAAACTAAAATGAAATTGCACTAAACTGGTCAAAGGTGAGATTTGTGTTACAAAGGATTTCTAATTCAAGTAAGTGCTGTTCCCAGAAACCCTGAAAAATAAAATATACAGCAGCACAACTGTTTTCATCATTAATGATAATTAGAGATGTTTCTCTATGAAGGATCACTGCTTTGAGCGCAGAAATCGAAAACCTATATTTGAGATTGCAATAGTAATTCACAATTTGACTGTATTTTAAAGAAATAAATGCAACATTTTTTAAACATTTCTTTAAAAAAAACAACAACCAAACGTATAAACACAAGTTCTATACACATAAGAAAAAGTGAAGGTATGTAGAAAAGCGAGCATCGGGAAACTTGTTTGCTGGGCGTTAGAATGAAGCAACCAAAAGCCAATGAATCAAGCTGTTAAAGTTTTACGAGCGCAGCTCAACAGACGGGATGGCTTGCGTGTTTTTTCCTCGTCCAAAAGCGCACACACTGAAAGACTTTTTTCAAACAAACTGTCAGCCAAGTTGAACTCAACACATTTTGTTATCAAAATACACAAACTGCAGGTTAGTAAGTGCAGCTAAACTTCATCAAGTGCAGCTCCAGTGTTAATAGTGAAGTGTTTCGCTCCTGTCATGCATGAACATCTTCAAGCCTGCAGCGACTTGTCTTGTTTACCGCAGGCGTGAGGAACGCTGCTTCCAGGAGACTTTCCACCGCTCACCTTTTGCATACCTCTCACGGTGCGTCACTCGCAGTACTGCTCATGGATGGCTTTTAATTTGCGTTCTGAAATATGCCCATCGTGCGTCGCTCAATTAGGAGCTGTTTCAGACCAGATTCACGGTTCAGCGACTGGGATTCAGTGCATTGTGGGAAATGTTGTCGGTGGGGATGTGTGCAGAGGGCGGCTTTTGTCGCTCTGTAAACTCTGAAATCCCGAGGCGAAGACAGAAGCGTGTTCAGAGAACATGTAATCCATATGCTGAATCTTATCTGTTGCTTTTTGAAATCCTGTCTGTCAGTTTTGGGACGGTTGTTGCTTCACCGTCTTCGGCGCAGGTGGAAACTCACCTTAATGAAGCAAGAAAAAAACATGCGTGTGCAAACATAAAGCATGAATATACGTGCATGTTTGTATAAAATGAAAATCATGCTTTTAACAGCGGAATGACTCACCGTTGTTGGAAATGCATAAAAAAAGTTTTGAAACGAGTAATACCCTGGTATTTGAATGCATACTTACATATGCACGTGTGATTATCTTATTCATATACCTTGATATTTTATGGCAGAAAAAAATGGGAGAGCTTATTGGATAAATAAATAAAACACGACAAGTAAATAAATGAAGTTAAATGAATTTTATTCATTCATTCCATCTGAACGTATACATTTTACAGTATAGCCAACGCATGTAGTCTTATTTAATAACGTCCCAAATCTCGTATGTTCAGGAAATGTGTGAGGTGCAGCTCATGAATGTCCACTTCCTTTGAGATTTCCGTGTTGTTTACACTTATGAGTTAATTAGATGTTCCTCCTCTGTGCACTTATCGCTTGTTTTCATCATCACTTAAAACATGAAATAAATAATTGGCATATCTTTGTGTCAGAATGAGATGACAGATGATAGTAATATAAATACACACATATACGCACGTTGCATTTGTACTCGTGTATCATTTGTAATGGTGTTAAACGAAGGCCCTCAAACAGAATTACTGCAAATTATTCTGCTCCGTTCATTTATTGAGATGTTATTCTTATTGTCAGCTGTCTATTAAGCAATTGGAGCAGCTCAGTTTTGACAGTTCTCCGTCCAGACACACTGCCTGAGCGTCTCTGAGGGGCCCCGAGGGTCACTGTCTCTCTCTGACCGTCTGATGCCACCAGCACCACGCGTCTGTCAGAGCTGTCAATCAAATCACAAACACAACATTCCTTTGACCGTGACAGCGCGAGAAAGATGCTAGCAGAGCATCCCAGTGCTCCATTTCAAATAACTGAACTTATGATTGAGCTATGGATTTTGCATTTTTATGTAAAAAAAAAAATCACATTATTCAGGGTTTAGTAATGTAGAACCAAACCCAAAAATGACACGTTTATCCACATGTAGTATTCATTTTTATGTCTGTAAAACGATAATAATTCTAAAAACAAATGCTTAGCCGTGCATTTTGAGCAAATGTACTTTATTATTACCTAATGTACTGTGATATTTCATCTGCAAAAATACAGCGTCATAGCATTTTGATGATTTATTTAGCTCTTTTGTTTGTATAAAACAATTTCTTTATTTAAAAATATAGACATCCATTTGGTTTGAGTAAATGCATGACAAAATTTACAGTTTGGGGTGAACTATCATTTACTCGCACTCCCTTGCAACCTGTATTACATTTTCATAAGTATATATAGGATCAATACACGCAAGACAAAATGGTCATTTTGTGTAAGCTTTTATTTACTCTTATTGTAAAGTTTACTACATTTGATTTATTTGGATTTTTCTCAGGTTTTCTTTCCCATAAAATGACTGGTTTTTCCACAGAATGAACGGTACGTAGGAAAGAAAGTGAGGTGAGTCCTACAGACCGTCATGAGAGAGTAAATGCATGTCAAATTTGTAATGTTTGGGTGCACTTTCCCTTTAAGATTCCTTCCTTTGAAGGTGATATAAACTGTGGAGTTTGCGTGTGGACTCTTTTGAGGAGGGTTGTTCGAGGACAGGGAAAATGAGTGCTGTGTGTGTTTGGAGCCAGGGATAATCAGGGAATTACTCTGAAAATGTCAGTTTCATCTGGATTTGATTATGAAGCGCATCCTCACGTGTGCCACTGCTCCAAACACTGGAGACATTATCTCAAAGTGTGCTTTAATCAAATCTGCAAATAAAATAATTAAATAAATAATTAGAACAACAACAAAAATATATTAAAATGACTTTTGCATTCTCTACATTCTGATCACAGTACTAACAAGTGATGATTTTCCTCACTATTTTAGTTTTGTTTTCGGATCTGAATGTTTAAAGATTCTTAAATCCAGATACACTTTCTTTACAATCAAAGTAAGATGTCTTGTTTTCTGTGAAACTGATCAAAAAGTTTATGCTTAAAACAAGACCTCCCAATGGGCTCCTTCAAAATCCGCTTAGTTAGCAAGGTTTAACACCACATTGACAAATATGTGTTCTTGTTTAAGCATAAACACTTCATCTAGAATTTTCTTCAGAAAACAAGGCTTGCCATCTTTTTTTTTTTTTTTTGCATCTTCAAGTAGGAAATTACTGAGGAAGATATTCACTTTCTGCAATGCAATATGCCTCGGACCTTTTTGGGCCTTAAGTAATACAGAACCACAGAAGCCTGGTTTAAGGGCGGTTTTAACATTAATCTAATTCTGTACATAAACAGTTGACAAACAACATGGAAGAAATATGTCAGTGCAAATATTTTATGAATTTATAAAGGGAGAGCTGGACCATTATTATTATTATTATTATTATTTTGTGGTAATTTCATTGCTATATAATATGTAGCCCATTGGGTTTTATTTATTTCGTTTATATTTTATTTTCCCTTATTTTTGCAGTTCACTTAAATAGTTCTGCGCTGTAACAAATCAAATCGTAAATGCATGTTTTTTTTGGTTTTTGTTAAATATTTTTATAGGCATTATAGCTTGTCTTACATGTCAACTGCAAATTTTTTTTTGATCAAGCAAATTTATTGCATGCAACATATTGCATGCTTTGAATACCAGATTGCAATCTTGTAAGAGAGAATGAAAAGAAAAAAGAAAGAAAATAAAGAACAAGCTGTCAGCGTACTTGTCACTTCTAGCTTGTCATGTTATAAAGGAAGCGTATGTAAGCCTCTGGCACTTTGACCTTTAGGAATCCAAAGCAAAGATTTGCTAATTAACCAAGAGCTTTCTCTCTCTCTTTCTCTTACACACACACACACACACACACAATTTCTGTCTTGTTCATTAGCGAGACATGCAGATTAGAAGATTAATCTGCATAAATGCAAATGACATTGGGATTAGGTTTGCTCGGCTCTCGGAGGAAGCACATTTTAACGTCAAACGTCATTGACTCCTAGTTCTTACGACCTGAACTCGTTTGGTGAGAAAGCAACTTGTCATAATGTCATTGCAGTTCTTCTCACGAATATTAAAATCATAGCACTTGGCGCTTTGTCTCGTGCTGCAATGTTTGCTCAAATCTGACACTAATTAGTGGGACACAAAGTGTCTTAATTAAAACACAGTGAACATGAATACATTAAAACAATTGAACCTTATGCATTGTGTCTGATTTTCTCACGTTGCACGAGAGCGCAGTGAATCTGGTTCTTCTCAAGATGCAAGATTACTCGCAGCACGCTAAAATAATATGAAACAGGCCATGCCATTAGCTTCTTTTTTTCTTATTTATTTGTGCACATTTATACACATAACACACTAATTCAAAACCTTTGTAGCAGTTACTTCTGTTATTACGAATAAAAAAAGGCTATGGTCTTGTTAATTGATAATTGAAAAGGATGTTTCACACAACCACGCTATATCATTTTATTCACATGCACATGGAGATATTATGAAATGTTATTTATTTCTGTGATGCAAAGCTGCTTATTTTGCATCATTATTCCAGTCTTCATTGTCACTTGATCCTTCAGAAATCATTGGAACATGCTGCTTAAGAAACATTTATTATAATTACCAATGTTAAAAATAGTTGCGATGCTTGTCATGTTTTTGTGTAGATTATGATACATTTCTCAAAAGTACAAAAACAGTATTTGTGACATTTACTGTCAGATTTATTAGTAGTAACATTATAATTAACATTTTTTTCCCCCAATATACGACCTTTATATTCGCATAAGCTTTTAAATGAGGTTTAATTTGTTCCTTTTTCTAAGGCGCTGCGACCCGAGGAGAACGGAAGGAGAATTAAATTGGAGGCCTAATGGAGAACCAGGCGTTTTTCACTCCAGTTCTAAAGGAATGTTAAATAAACACTGTGCTTTTGTGTCCTCGCACCGCTGGTGCTCCAATAACGCCACGGACAGCCGTGTGAAAAGGTGGAGTGAGGACGGAGCGTTTACAGCGCCTGGTGGAGGGTGTGAATGGGGTAAGGAGGAGAATTGGGTGCTTGTGTTCATTAACTCTGTGCATGTGTGTGTGTGTGTTTGAGGGTCCTGAGAAGCATTTGATCTCCTACCGAGGGCCCACTGAGATGCACTAGCTAATTATCATGATCTAATGGCTGCTCCGCATGGACGGAGCCAAACCTGGACTCCCACTGTGAGCCTTTACACACACACACACACACCCTCTTCACACCCAGGCTGTGATACACACACACCAGCAAAATGACTGAATAGAGCTGAGGACAGGTTCAAAGAGACAGAAACGAGCTGTGTGCTGCCTAAATGGACAGCTGCCTTCTGAGGGAACATCAATGTTACTTTGAAACTGTCAATCTTCTCATACTTTAAAGCAATTCAACTACAGTCAAACAAGCCTTTTTAAAAAGTAGTCAGTTGTGTGTGTTAAAAAATACAGTTAATAAATGTAGTAAATTATATTATATTTTCATAATCCTATATTAAAAAGAAAATATAATAAAAATATACATTTACTAGATTTGAAAGTTTTATGTGTAAGTATATTTTAATTATATATGTTATTTATTCTTAAATATACACACATTTAAAAGAAATAGATTTAATATAGTTAATGAATTTAAAACTGGTGACTGTAGTTGAATTATACTTGTCAACGTATAGCAGTCCACTAAAACCACCCTGAGCATCTTAACAACTCCTTAGCAACAACCAGAACACCATGGCAACCACTTAGCAACATACTAAAAACGTATGCAACAGCATAGCAGCAAAACTGCGTAGAAACAACCTAGCAACCACATCGCAACATACTAGAGGCATTCGAAACATCTTAGCAACTGCATAGCAACACCCTGGTTACCGCATAGCAACATGCAAAACTTCTCAGAACAGGTTTGCAACTGCATAGCAACACCCTGGTTACCGCATAGCAACATGCAAAACTTCTCAGAACAGGTTTACAACTGCATAGCAACACCCTGGTTACTGCATAGCAACATGCAAAACTTCTCAGAACAGGTTTGCAACTGCATAGCAACACCCTTGCAACTGCATAGCAATATGCAAAACTTCTCAGAACAGGTTTGCAACTGCATAGCAAGACCCTTGCAACTGCATAGCAACACCCTGGTTACCGCATAGCAACATGCAAAACTTCTCAAAACAGGTTTGCAACTGCATAGCAACACCCTGGTTACCGCATAGCAACATGCAAAACTTCTCAGAACAGGTTTGCAAC
>JAUMHR010000099.1:4477061-4490099 GCA_032361145.1 Enteromius fasciolatus | reverse complement strand
GTGTGTGTGTGTGTGTCATTATGTGTGTCAACGCTGTCATACCTTGTTGAGTCTCATTTAAACAAACTCCCTATGCTCCACTTAACAGCTATGAAAAGTATAAAAGTGTAAAGTTTGAGTAAAAACACCCTCCGGGTTTACCATCATTGTTTTGTTTTGAGTTTATTGTCTTATGAGGACAATACGCTTTATTAGAGGTCACACATGAGTCACTGTTCTGAATGCCAAACAAATAAAATATAAGCGGGATCGCTGATCGAATTAGAAGTGCTGGTCTGATCGAGTGTTTGAATGAAAATGTTCATGTAGGAAAATTCTATTTGCTCTAGTAATGTGCATTTTATTTCTAAAATGCAAATACCCATTTATGAGTGTTTAAATATCTTTTGTGAAACATGTTGACTATTCTTTGATTGTTATAAAATAAGAAAATCTATTTATTTAAGGTAATAAAATGCTAATAAGTGTAATAAGAAAAAAAAGCTTTAAATTGCAAATGCATTTCACAATTAACTAGCACAGTGAATTAAGTATGGCATTTAAAGGTTTGCTGTTTTATATCCAGACTTGGTAAACTTTTGCAACTTTACAATATTTTTATTTTTTAACAATGTACATCTGCATATGGCAGAGTCTCTGTGTGGCCCGCATTTTTTTTCCCGGCGGAACCACAGGACCCAACTTATAATTATGCTCTTTGAGCACATCCAGATCCTACCGTAGTAAAAGCCTTTCTCAGAAGGGCCTAAGAGCTCCGGATCTGCGTTCAAGAACTGTACGTGTGATGGAACATACTCACTCTGTGAATCACCGGCCGGTTTATTTACAAGAACCTGTCACGCTTTTGAAAACGAAACAATAACTTTAGATACCAACTTATTATATCCTTTCATGCTAACAATTGTCCAGCTTTTCCATAGCTGAATCAGACTGTGTTCGCTCTTTAAACAACATCAACATTCATCTAAAGTCACAGAGCGCTTCACATGTGACAATGCTGCATGAAATAAAACATTTTAAGGAAGAAGCAATATTTCCACATCTATAAGCTCTCTCTCTCTCTCTCTCTCTCTCTCTCTCTCTCTCTCTCTCTATATATATATATATATATATATATATATATAACATTTCATGTTTTTCATGCAACAAAACTGAGATTACATGGTGATTAAATTGAAACTTTAGTGTATGTAATGTGTTATGCTTATGTGTTAACAGTGTCAACAATTACCACTGGATTATGAAATGCATTGTGCCAGTAAAGTCATTTATGTTTATTTGTTTAATTCTTTCACCTATAATTCGTTGTACTTTTGCTGAACTATGAATACATAAATGCTATTTTGATATCTCATTTGCTTCTTGGAAAAAAAAAAAGATTGAACAAATGGAAGATCTCAAATATATCTCATCAATTTAGAGTAAATGATATTCACATTGAATTCATAACTCGGCTGCACTAAATTTTTTTGTTAACACTTACAATAAGGTCTCGTTTGTTGCATTAATTGACGGGGACTTATAATGAACAATATATTTCTTTGAAGCAGAATTGATATTTAACATGATCTAAAAACTTGATTAAATCTCCATAAAAAAACAAAGGATAAGCAGTGTCCAGTAAATGATGCAACTCGATTCAGGGCAGAGCTTGGTCATGTGCGAGTGAAGCCGTGTAAAAGCTCTGCTTTCTCACACTAAATAGTGCTAATGTGGTTAGAGCCCTTTCTAGGGAGCTCGTCTCCACCCTCCGCACCGCTCTTCCCTCAAAGTCTTCTCCTCTTCCTCATGTCTGTATGAAAATCTGCCTTACGTGTTGCTAATAAATCAACGTGACTAATCATGCCTTTGCAGTTTGATTCATGGCTCGGCTGACAGGTCAAATTGCCGGTGTGGATCTCTGGCACGGAATGAGAAGAAACTGAGCTGGTTTGGTCCCGAGGCGATGGACGGGGGGAGGAGAGCGTGCTGGTGGGAAGCAACCCACTGCGGCTTTCTATCCTATCTGATTTATGCCGCCTCTGATGTGCAAAAAACAAATGAAGAAGCGTAATAAATGCTCTTTCTCTCTGAATATACATATATTATATACTGGCTGTTAAGCTTCAAAGTTATTAGCCTTTCTCAGATACGCTTTGTTGTGTAAATCTACCTTTAGGTTCTTCCGTGAGAAACCGAGTGAAGAAAAGCGCAATGTGCTGTATACAGAAAAGCATATGAACTTGTTATGGAAATGAGATTTGACTGTCCTGAAAAGGAAGTGAAAAACTATATCCTGGTCACGTGTGAAAACTGACTTGAGAAACCTGGACTGAGGATTTAAAAATATCTGAAGGACGCAAATTAAAATGAAAATAACTAATAAAAAAGCCCTTGTGAAATCAGAATTGTAGTTTTGTGGTTTGTAGTGCGCTGATATGCTGGAGCGGCGGTTCTCGACGGCTTTTGCTTTAGGACACAGATATCGAGTGACAGCAGCCATTACAAATGTTAGAAAACTGAACTGCACTTGATTTTCCAATACCCTACATTTAACTACTGCGCATCCGAATGCTGTCACGATGGCCTGCTGTTCTTTTTCCAGTGTGCTCAATTTATAATTGTACGGTATATTTTGCACAGAAATTACTGTATCCCTGAAAATGCAGTGTGCTCAATTTGACCTTTCAATCTGAAGAATGAACCAGCAAAAAAACAAACTAAAAACCTATCCTTTTTTGTGGATAGGTTTTTAGTTTGTTTGTTTTTTGATGGTGCAATCTCAAAAATGTCATTATAAATATCCAGCTAAATCTCAGAAAATTTGTGTGTGTGTATATATATATATATAGAGAGAGAGAGAGAGAGAGAGAGAGAGAGAGAGTTCATTTGCAAAAATTGATAACTCTCTTTTTAACGACTCAATCATGTTTTTTTTAATTGTGCATTCCACTTAAACTCAATCCAACTGTAGTTGGGTTATTTTTATTGGGTAAGAAACACAAAAAACACAGCTAACTAATGCAATAAAACACAACAAAAACATGATGACATAATTAAAAAGAAAACACAGACTTATTTGTTTTTGTAAATAAACTCTTCAGAGTTAATCAGGATTAATCACATCTAAAAATCATTACATATAATATATATTTATATATATATACTATATATATTAAATGAATTAATACAGTAAGTTAATTATATGTATTTACATAACTAATAAATGATTTATAGAAATGTATATAATTAATATTGAACAAATGAAAACAAACATGCATTAATTAATTTATATATACCTATATGTATGTGTGTGTCACATAATGAATCACTTGTATGAATTGCTCATTTGTATGTCACTTTGAATAAAACTGTATCTCAATTGTGCATGAATTAAATACTACATTTTTTGCTTTGAAAAAAAAATAATAATAATAATAACAGTCTAGTATGGATGTCTGTTTCCACCACTGAATTAAAAATAAAAAAGGTAATTGCAAAAGTAATTTTCTCAGAATTGCGTGATGCAAACTTACAATTGTGAGTTATCAAGTCCAGTTTTAAGCAGACTATGTTCTCAGAACTCACAATTCTGAGAAAAAAAGTCGCAATAACCTTTCTTAATTTTTATTTCAAGGGGCGAAAAATGCGCTTCCATGGTATAGACGTAGAAGTGTGCAGAAATGAATGCACTATTTCACTTCTGAAGACTTCTTTCAGCCTACATGACCATTCTCAGTTCAAAGGTGCCCAAGCAACATTGCTCAAAAACATTTGCCCAGGGTATCATCAGCCTAAGAGTTAAGTGTTATCAGGTTTTGTGAGAGTTTGTGGTCACAGATATTTTAGCGGTTCATTATATGTGGTCAAACTGCTCGAGGCCAGGAGCTCACAAACGCGGTTGTTCTGCTAATGCTGCCTGAGTTCACAGTTATTTTAAGAGATGTGTTCATCCCCAAATATACAGTGAACGAGGTCTTGTGTTATTCAATCATCTAAGGCCATGTGAAGGCCATTTCTGAAGCGAGGAGACGTGGGAATATTTTGTGTGAAATGATACGTAATTTAGCTGCTCTATAAAGCGTTAGATGTGGCGACGACTCGGGTCGTATCTCTTGCAAAAACTAAAGGAACATACAAATTAACTTGTTAAGGTCTCTGAGGTCTTACACCCCGTCCCACATTCACAGTAACACATGTGGCTCGAGCAAATTAGCATGTCGCTGGGTAACCCCAACCCTCCCATGTCTCCCGCTTTCTATTTCCACCCGCTCTGATGTATAAGGCCATCTTTACGGTGGAGTTTTACAGTTCATTGACTCGACAGCTTGTTTACATGCAATAAATTGATGTGAAAATTGCTGCTGGAGCAGCCGGTACATTTGAAAGCCATTAGAGGGACACTGATGATGGAGCAGCTTTATAACCTCATAAGACCCTGCTGACTCAAGCTTTCAATTATCCCAGGGTGAATAAATCAACTTTAACGTAGTTTGGTGAAAAATGAGCACTTGGCGGCAGACGAGGTAGGTCGGCGAAGCTCAATATTTCCAGAGGATCGTAATCCTGGTCGGCCAAACCTGTTGGGAAGTAAAAACACCAGCCGGATCTGCTATATCTCACTGCTTTCTAGCATCGACGGCAGCACCATTAGTTTGTGAGAAAATAAGAACAACAATAAGAGAGCGTTTTAAAAGAAATACTTTTGAATGTGGAATGATTTCGGCGTAATCTCACATGCATCTCCTTATGAGATCTTGACCATGTGGCAAACTTTGCTCAAATTTGAGTCAACAATCCAACAAAAAATAATTAAATAAAGCACGCTTGATATACAAGAATAATACTATTTCAGTCTGTCATTCCTTTGTAATTTGTCAAATTTACGAGCAATTTCTGAGTGAAAAGTGTTTTTTTTAAAACAAATCCTAAGTGTTTTTTTTCTTTATTTCCAATTTTTTTTTTTTTTTTTTTTTGGAAAACCTCTCCTTTAGTGTCTGAGAAGAGATCTCAAACTATGCTCAATGCTCATCTTAGTCCAAATTGGCTTTATTAAAAGTTATGCATGTCAAAAGAAAAAAAAAAAAAAAAAATATATATATATATAATATAATAATAGATGTAGTTTACCTGTTATAGTTATTACAGATAAATAAAAAAATATATAATAAAATAAAAAAATAAGTATATATATTGTAGCTATGTCTAAAAAAATTTACTTTTTTCAATGATGTTGTGTTGAAGTACATCAAAGTTTATTATGCAAATAAAATAGTTGAATTCATGATGCTGAAATTGTAATTGATGGCAAAGTTATTACAAAGCACTAAAAGTCCTCATCTTCATTCTCTCTACTAGCGATTTCTAAGAGTAAATTGTTCTTACTGAAAGTATTTTTAAAATGCAGTTGTTATTTTTATACCTAACAAGGACAGAAATATTCCATTATGTAAATGAGACACTGTCTGATTCGTGATACTGATGGAAGACTGTAATGGATGCCAAACGCAGGCTGTTATAAATAGTGCGCAGCACTAAAAAGTCCCCATCGACTCTCTGCGGTCTCCGACTGAATGGTGATTTTGTTAGAGGCCTTGCATGTGGCATCTCAGGCAATTTGTGTTGATGGCTCGGAAATTTGTTTTGCGTCCTAAATGTAAAACAAAAAGCACTGCACCAGGAAATAATGGATTTTCAGAGGAGGCTCTGCTGTGGCGTACAGTATGGCGTTGTAACATCCAGCGTTTCCATCTCAGGTTTTTCCAATTACCGCCTGCTCTGAAAGATGTCAGCGTTGTATACAGAAAACATGTTTCCACTAAAATCATGTTCTCTGCTGCCCTGAATGGAGTTTGGCTGGCTCAGAACACAGCCGGCCTCCAGGGCTTTCCGCGACCCGTTTTCCCACAGAGAAACAGAGCCTGACTGACAAATAACAGGGCCCAGCCGGCCCTCGGGCTGAGATAGGCCTCACAGTGGGTATCAGAATTGGGAGAGCCATGGAGATCGGGATCGGGACTCGCGGACGTCGATGGGAGAGCCACAATGTGGGCTGCTCTTCAAACACCCGTCTAATTTAGTCATATGACGCTGAGGGTAAATGTCCCAGACAACAATATGTCATTTTAATGTCATTACAGATGTTTTATTCACAGAGCTCTGCGGTCGGGGCAGGGATTGTGAGGACTGGGAGGGTTTTTCCATCCTTTTCTTTTACAATTAATTTCACATGTCGCAGTCTCTGTGTGCGGCCACGTCTTTTTAGTGTGAAGTAGCAGAATAATGTGCTTTGTACGCTCATGATGACCTGCAAATGAAAGCAGACCGTGGTAGAGTTAATGAAAAGGACTGCTCTGTATCAGAGTTAGAAACGCTGTGCACAGCTGAAATGTCAAATGTATGCGATTTGGTTGTTGTCGTTGAAGTAAGTAATACAATTCATTCATTTAAAAAAAAAAGCAACAGACAATAATGAAACATAGTAATAATATCATTTGAGAATTTTGGATCAATCAGTCCATCAGTTGTAACTGCAAGAAACATGAAGAAAATACATTTATAATAAATAATTCATATTAATATTATTTTTGTTCATTTTGTAAAACAGGGATTTTTACTATTTAGACAAAAATGAATAAATAAATCAGTAAATAAGTCAATGACATCTTTTAACTTAATAAAACATCATCAAATGACTGTAAAATATAGTATTTCTGAGAACTGGAAACGTGCATTTTAAATGTATGTATTTATATATGTTGCTGTAAAATGATTAATCTTGATTAATTGTATCCAATTTTATTTTATTTGTTTACATAATATATGGGTGTTAATATATTTCTAAAAAATACACACACTTATTTAGATGTATATATTTATTTTCATATCATTTATATTATATATGAATATATTTAATATATGAAAGTAAAAATATTTTTATGCATGCACATGGTACACACATAGAGTATGCATGCAAAAGCTTTTATTTTGAATACGATTAATCGCAATTCATCTTTTTTAAACTAATTTATTTATAAACAGACTGACTTTTAATCTGATTTTTAACTTGAAAAAATGTATTAAAAATGAATTTGATTAATCCTCAGTACTATAATTTTATTGCATTAACTAATCAGATTCTTAAAAAGTATACATCTATGTATAATCGATAGAGCGCTGCATTCAACACATTAAAGTCTGTTGTATGTTTTCTCGGGTCTTCATGCATTTCCCAGGCGGAGACTCTGAAAACAGTCGTTGAGAGAGCGTGGACGAGACACTGACCGTTCTAGACAAAACACAAGACATGACATCAAGTTGAAATTATCCTCTTTTTTGTCTTGTGTTTGTCCTCACATCCTACAGTAATTCAGATTATGGCACAATGTGGAAACAAACCTCATGACAAACCAACCTACGCAAAAGCAGCAGAGAACGACAAAAATACAATAGACAACACTTTGTTCGAAGCTTGATTAAAACCATTGAGACTGTTAGAGCAACTGTTTCACAATCATCTTCAATAGAAATCCAGCTGGAGCGCAACATACTACTTCAGTTGATATTTACCACATGACAACCATCGGCTATTTTATTCTAGATATGCCTTTAAACTAAGAGAGAAACATCAGAACAGATTTGAAGAAATGTAGCATTGCATTACTGTCTCAGCAATAGATGCTCTGCAGTGAATGGGTGCCGTCAGATTGAGAGTACAAAGAGCTGATAAAAATTGTTTTGGCTTGCAAACATTGCTTGACCTGTGCATATTTTGCAATTAAAAATGTCTTTATGATGGATTTTTATTCTTACAAGCATGCAGCTTTTGGCCTCTCAAGTTGTTAACTGATAGACTGGAGCAGTGTGTATTACTTGCTGTTTGGACTCTCCCTTCTTCTGATGGAAGAAACAAACCCACCTACAGATCGGATGGCCTGAGGGTGAAATACATTTTCAGCATAGTTGAATTTTTTTGTGAACTGTTCACTTAAGAAGCAATAAAGTGCTTAAGTAAGCACTAAGCATCTCCCTATAAGACCCTATTAACTGCACAGCAATGCAGACTGTTTCTCATAAACAAACACATGCAATCTGAGACGCTACCTAAAGACAAGCAAATCTGTATCCAGTCACAGGTCAATCCTGAAGACTGTAGTCATCTGGGACTTTAAGAGGGCGTTGGAACCGGAGCCCAGAGGTCATTCGGGATGGGGTTTGGGGTCAACCAGGCCATGGATCTCTTTCACCGGTGTTTGACGTTGGAGTGGGAAACTATTGTTCAGTGCTACACGCAGTCTGAACCTGCATGCTACTCAAAACACAACTGCTCCGTTTCTTTATCCTTTACATCTGGAGCACAAACGAGGCAGGATGAATTACACACTAAACTGTAATCATAGCAGCTTTCACAAACTCCAGAGGTTTCCACATTTGCATGTATCGTACCTTCAACTTTATGCACAATAACCTTCAAAGCCCGCAAGAAAGCACAGCCTCTTGTCTTCCAACATTCTAAAGAGTGGAAATCCAGTTTTCCATGATGCAACTCTCGTACAAACACACACACACGCTCTCAATGTGTTTTTAATCTCAAATCCCAAAGCGTGCAAAATGTACACAATCCCTTGCAGATCCTTTTCTAAAGGGCAGAAACAGAGACGAGAAACAAGAGCCACGTTCTCTGGTGCCCTGGGCCGAACGGATGGAGAACGTGAAGGAAACACAGAAGAACATCCACAAACAGACAATCGATGATGCATTTTGTCTACTTGAGGGTTTTATTGCAGCACATTGTTCTTAAAACTGGCCTGCAAAATTGTTTGGCTGAAAAGCAAATGAAGACATTAAAACATCTCATGTGGGTTTTTTCCCTCAGTGTCTGTGTCTGATTACACCTGTCCATCATTTTCAGAGCCCCGTCCTTCACGCAAGTCATTCATTCAACATGGACCTGAGGAATTTTGTCAGGAAATGAGATAACGTGATTTCACTTTGATTTCCTTGAGCGGATTAAGTTACAGGATCCTTATTAGGTCGCTTTTGATTGGCTGATTCACATGAGGGATTCTGTGCATTAAGTCAGGCTCGTCTTTGTGCAGTTTTCTATACTGGGGCATGTTGTCACAAAAGGTCAGCATGGCTTTTGAAAGTGAAATGCATCTTTTTTCTTGACAAAAAGGATGGAAATGAGTTTTTTTAAAGTCAACGTTTGTTGAAAGTTATCTGGTCTTTAATTAAGTGTCAAAATGTTAGCACAAATCATAATGTAGCTATACTTTGCTCGTGGAACTTTTTTTTTTTGTCAAACATGTTTTAAACGTTACTATTCGTTTTAGAATGTTAAGGTAACATTCAAAAGTAACATTCCTATAATGTTTGCTAAAATATAGCATCGAAGTGTTTGCATAAAAAGTTTTGAGCTTAATTGGGACATTAGCAAAATATAATTCTTTGTTAGGTTAGAGCTTAAATATGTGCACTTTTGAAAATAAAAAAATAAAAATTGACAGATTATTTGCATGTCGGAAAAAAACAACTTTTATGGCTTTAAAGATCTCTGAGCCAAATCCTTCTCATTAGATGATTAAAATAGAATAAAAACCTTTACAAAAATGTCAAATCGACTAATAGTTTCCTGAGTCTGCGCTGAGAGCACAAGTTGGAACAGATCAGAGAGTGAGCTCCTCGGGCGCTTTACTGATCTCAGAGTAAGAAATAGTGTTATCTGTGCACTACCTCACAATGTCCCAGACTGAATGCAATAAAAGTGCAGAGAAGGTTAAATGTGCCATTTTACAAAAACGGGCAGATCACGTGACTTGAGCTTATAATAAAGATGAGCAAACTTATTAATTGTTCCGCCTATTGAGCAAATATCAAGCAAACATCCCCTGGAGCCGGAGATAAGTTATAAGATAAATAAAAGAAACCTTAACGTCTGATATGGTTAAATCGTTGTTTTTTGTCGATTTAAAAAATAGAAATATGAGTATTGCCTAAAGGTATTATTTACATGACTGTAAAACACTTAACCGGGTCACCTGCTGTGTGGTGGAGATAAATCACCAAAGAGCTGTGACAGTTCACTGACACATGACGAAAAGAAGAAGGAAAAGAATGATCACACCGCGTATTTTTCACAGTAGTTGATTTATCTTCATTAATTAAAGCAGACTGATGAAACCTGGTGTTGAACTCTGAACTAAGTAAAAGATAAAATAATCTTTGTGAAATGTAAATAAATGATATATATTATTTTGATAACAAATTCAGGCCTGGTTTTCACTTCACCGCAGGTACTGTAGTGTAAATGTTGTTCTTGAATCTAATTTGGAAATCAACGGTGTATTTTGGGCCCCATCTAGTGGTCAGGGGTTGTTTTTAGTTGATGCTCGATGTTTGCGCCGCAAACACACTGTGTTTGTCAAATCTTACCCTGGAGGTCCAATGCACTGCAGAGTTTGGATCTAACCCGAATCAAACACACCCGAGAATGTTAATCAGTGTATAAGGATCAGTAGAAAATCTCAGGTAGGTGAGTTTTATCATAATTTGATGATTTGACAAACCCTGCAATAGGCTGCGGGATAGAGATACATAGACAGGAAATGTGATAGTAGACCTTCTTTGAACTATGGTAACTTTGGTAGCTTTCATTAACGTTATATAAATGCTAGAGCAAATGTTATAACATGGGATGTTTATGGAATGCTCTTATAACCGTATTGCCTACGTTCTTATGATGTTCTGAGATCACAGGCCTCATTTATAAAATGTTGCGCAGAAACCATCCTAAATTTGATCTTACGATCATTTCTCAGATATGCGTAAGTGCGACTCTTTCAGATGTGGAACCTATGATCTTGAACTTGCGCGCAAATAAATGGTTTTAGCTCTCTGCGCCTTGTAAACGACTTAATGCCATTAACATATATGAACTATCCCTAATCATCAGAAAAGTAAACGGCAAGAACAGCAAAAAGCTGCAATATACTCCTCCGACAATAAAAAGTGCGTACATTTTTGTATAGCCTAAATATGAGCGCTGAGGCACACACTCTACGACCAAAGCTTACGCACTTTTTATGAGGCCCCAACATTCTTGGAACATCATGAAATACTAAAAAAAACAAAAATAAAAACACAGTTTTGAACATAAAATTGAGATGAAACAGTTATGAAATGGCAAACTGGTTCAAAATAGAACAAAATACAAGTGGCCCTCAATAAAAATACCCATTCTGAGAAACGGTGAGGGAGGGTACCCAGCAAGCGATTTTTGGTCTAAAAAACGAGTATTAGCTGTTGAAACACAGCCCAGACGTCTAGGCTAAAATAAGGTTGTCATTGGGCTGTCAGTGAAAATCTATATACATGTAGACGTCTAACCATATCCCCAGAATAGACTAGACAGCTAATGAACTCCTACAAATATACATCAACAAAACAATAATCCATCCAAACAAATTAAATATACAGCTTTTATTAAGAAAAATAACATTCAAATGTTTGAAGCATTTAAATTATTTTTAGCAATAATAAATAATGCTAGATTTAATAATGCTATAGAATAATAATAATATTGCATGTGTCATTTAGGTATACATTTGATGCACTTTTGAGCTTGTGTACCTTAGGGTGAAGCCCAAGTGAGTACTTTCTACCTTTTTTTGGCCTATACATCAAAGTACCATACAGCATTTGTTACCATAATAAGCAGTAGTCACTGCAATGGTAAACCTACGTGTTTCCAGTTCTGCTGTACATACACAGTTTGGGCACTTGGTGGCAGCAGCGTCCTATTAAAGATAAAAAAACCCTCTGAAGAAACATCTAAAAGGGCAGTCTATACCTTATAAAGCATCACTCTCATTACAGCACTACACACTCACAACACACTGTCCATCAAACTAATTCATGTACTGGGCAATAACACTCAGAATCTGTCAAGTTAATATCCACACACACACACACACACACACACACTACTCCAGGATAAAACACTGCATTACCAGAACAAACAAACACATAAATAAAACAAAACTATTACATCATATTGGAAATTGCACGTTGCTGTTTTGAAAAGCTTTAATGCATCACATTTTTGTCTTGAAATGTGTGATGAATATCAGACATTAGTGCACATGCACCGCAGATGGCATAACTGTCGAATGTGGAGATTTGTTGTGTCTGGCCTCAAATCACTGTGATGTGTTTCTGCATATTAAACTATAAAAGAACTCAAACCCTGAAATGAATATGCATGCATCTTTAGAACACAGTGCGCAATTTATTGTTGTATTCATTTTTAGACTGAAATAATTCTGCAGCTTGTCTATTCATCGTTATTATAATAAACTGTCAACAAAAACACAAATATGACTTTACCATAACCATTTTGGGTAGAAATGTATGATTACCAACAAAACATTAATTGCTGAGATATTGCTTGATTGCTGTATTAAATGCTTATCCTAAAGATATTTGGACAAAATAAAACACTAAAAACTAAAAAACTGACATCATTGCATACGTTTGACTTCTAAGCACCATTAAGACATTCAGAAATACAGGTTACTGAGCGTGTTTTTCAGGAGAAACATCTTAGAAGCAGGAGACTGTTGGTGCAGAAGTCTCAAGATATCAAAGAGACCTGATTTGTGATTTGTCCATGCCATGGGCCCACACATCCTCCTACACACACACACACACACCTCTGCTCTTTTAGCGTGGTCACGGCACTGGTTGTACTTTGTATCAGAAAGGATCATTACTGTAATAAGGCTTTTAGTAATGCAGGTTAGAACCTGTAATTGGCTTGAAAGGCACAAATGCACTCTGTTTTTTCAGAAACCTGCTGGACTTCTCTGGAAGTTGCGTTGTTTGTGTTCCGAATAAAGAGAGAAATGGGAAAGTTATAATTACAGAAAGGCTGTTGTGATGAAGCGGGTCATGGAGGCAAACATTCACACAGACCTGACACATGAACCAAACACACATGAACAACACCACAGCAGATGCACAGAAACGCAGTATAGGACAGTCTGCAATGCTGCGAAC
>JAUMHR010000099.1:4431262-4447662 GCA_032361145.1 Enteromius fasciolatus | reverse complement strand
ATTTTATTAATGAATTGTGTTTCTTTTTTTAATATAAATAATACACTGAGAAATGAATTTCATTAAATGTTAATAACTAGTGCATCCCTACGCATACCTGGTTGTTTTGTCAGGTTATTGTAACAGTGGAGTGCATACTTTGCCAAATATATGTTAAACTTATTAAAAAAAATATTATAAAAGTGTATTTATACAACATCACGCAGAATTTGAGCTAAAAATATTATACTATTTTTATTATGGTATTTATCCTCTCCTCTAGCTGTACTTATGCAGACTTTAGCCAGTTTTCTAGGCTCATGTTTTACATTTCATACTCAATTCCTTTTTCAAGTAGCTGGATTTTCCTCCGTAATAATGTCCTTTGCAGAGTCTCTGTATTAATGGCATGGAAAAAAACATTGACCTAAATCTAGCTGCTGCTTTGTGTTTGTGTGTTCTCTCAGGAACCTGGAAACAGTCGACTGCCTCCTCACCTCATCGCTCTGGACTCGTCTGTGCCGGGGTTTTTCGACGACATTGGTTACCTGGACCTGTTACCGTCCCGGCCGTGTGACACCGTGTTTATCTTCTACATGAAAGCAGGACAGAAGAGCAGCCAAGAGGTGCACTGGTTAATACAGCAGCTGATGTCACCGGTGTGCATGAATCAGCTTTAACGATAACAAGCTTGTGTTCACAGATCTTGAGGAACGTGGAGTCATCTGCAAACGTCCAGCCTCACTTCCTCGAGCTGCTGTTGTCTCTGGGATGGCCGGTGGAGGTCAGTCATCATCCAGGATGGACCGGGAGTGTGTTCACCAGCTGGACCATCAACACATCGGACGGCGCTGAGACACCAGGTACACACACACACATGCACATTGAAAATCTGAAAGAAGGATATATGATTCATATGTTTGTACTCGTTTTTTTTGTTGTATCTTTTTACTGAATGCATAATTTGCAACAAGCAGCATGATTATCTGTAGACATACATGTTTTACTGTCTTCTCATGATCAGGCTACAAAGATGAAACACTGTGTGTGTGTGTGTGCAGATGATTCAGTGACTCTGGGTGACACCGGCGGCGGTGTGTTTAACGGAGAGAAGCGGGTGCTGTATTACGCAGATGCTCTGACAGAAATCGCCTTTGTGGTGCCGTCCCTCAGTGACTCGTCCGGTAAAACACTTTTAGATCGGCTTCTGTATTCAAACACTTACAAGTAATATTACATTTGTGACTGAACAGAAACGTGAATTTGAGGCGGCAAGCGTCCTTTCTAACAAACCGCAGAGCACCATTACTGGAGTATTGATTATTGAACCCATTTAATGAATTCATGATTTATTTAATATGACAGATGTTCATTCCTCTCCTTCTGTAGCCGAGTCCTCAGAGCACAGCTTCCCGACGGCAGACTCGGACTCTCAGATGGAGCTGTTACCCAGTTTGCTGAAGCAGCCCAACCTCACGCTGGAGCTCTTCCCTAACCACTCCGACAACATGGGACCCTCACAACGAGTAACTCAGAAATAAAATGACATTTCAACAGATATTAATAGAGAAAACAGCTATTTTAAATTAGCTTAAATTTTTACAGTATTTTTGATCGAACCAATGCAGCCTTGGTGAGCAGAAGAGGTGTTTGACCGGTAGTGTATAATGTGTTTTTCAGTCTCCGACAGTGAAGAGCAGGAAGTTGCCGCCTGGCCGGACGATACCGCTGTTAGGACCCGACACCAAAGTGTTGGTCGTGTGGGTTGAGCGCTACGATGACATAGGTAACATGTTTTCATATCACATAAAACTCCTTCATTTTCAAAGTACATCCTGCTTGAACTTGACTCTGTTTCTCTCAGAAAACTTTCCTGTGTCAGAGTTACTGGCGGAGACCAGCACTGGCGTGGAGACGGCCGTCAATAGTAGCACTTCCAGGTAACACACCGTTTGAAAGACTGATTTCAGTCCCTGAGTCGATGTCATTCACCGTCACACATGTTCTCTCTCAGGTCCAGCTCCTCAGAGAAGGACGTTCCAATAATATTCATCCATCCGCTAAAGACTGGCCTGTTTCGGATCAAACTGCACGGCGCGATGGGCAAATTCAACATGGTCATTCCTCTGGTAGACAACATGGTGGTCAGCAGGAGATCGCTGGGTATGTATGTGTGTGTGAGACAGTGAGCGAGTGTGTGTTACAAGTGAGCAAGTGAAAAAGTGTGTGTATTTGTGTGTCTGTGAGTGCGTGAGCATGTGTACTTGTTTGACTATACTTGTAAGGGACCAAATGTCGTCACTTATATAGTGAAAGACGAAAACAAGCCACTAGTGAGACATGTTGCTGGTCCCAGTCTCCAGTAGATCTGATGTGTGTCCTGTACATGTTTCTATGAAGGGTAGGTTTAGGGAGAGGGTTAGAAAATATCATTCACCTGAGAGAACATCAATGGAAGTCTATGTAATGTCCTCACTAAGATAGAAGAACAAACCTGTGTATGTGTGTTTGTGAGTGAGTGAGTGTGTGTGTGCGCGTGTAAGCATGTGTGAGTGTGTGAGTGTGTGCTACAGTGATTATAGTGAGCGTGTGTCATAAATGAAGTGTGCAGTGATGAATTTGTGATTCTCTCACCCTCTCCAGGATTCTTGGTGCGGCAGACTGTAATAAACGCGTGTCGAAGGAAACGTCTGGAGAGCGACTCTTACAGTCCTCCACACGTGCGGCGGAAACAGAAGATCGCAGAAATCGTGAACCGTTATCGTAACAAACAGCTAGAGCCCGAGTTTTACACCTCGCTCTTCCTGGAGGTCGGTGAGACGAGCCTCAACCCATAAACCAACACAAACCAAGGGGGATCTCATCTGCACTCAAGTCAGTGCTTCTGGATAAATAGTTTAATGTGGCCAAATAAAAATAACTCGACCTGTACACTATCAGTGCCCACCTGACAGGAGGATTATCAGTCTTTATGTCTCTTATGAATCTTACAAAAGCCTGTCGACTGTACGTTTCACCCCACTATATATATATATATATATATAAATATAAATGTATACATTTTGCATCAAGAAAATGAAGCTTTTTTTATTTTATTATTTGTGACATTGTTTTCGTGGCATTTCCTTCTCAAATTATCAATGCAACTAAAACTAAACATAATAATAATTATTATAAAAAAATATTTAAATTATCCTCAAATTTTAATTACTGTAAAACCATAAAATGCGGTTACATTTTTATTTAAATTAAAGTAATAATAGGCAATACATGATGTACAAATACCAATTAATTCATACATGATTATCTTTTGCATTTTTTTATATCAACTCTTCAAAGCGGGCTTTATTTTCTTCATGCGAAGCTAGTTTAATTTGTGGTTTTGGGGTGAAATTGGACAGGTTGACCGGTTTGGTGAGACTCACCCTGTTACTGTCCTTCATGGTGTTTATTATTTGAAGGAACGTCCTCACATGAAGCCATTTCCTCTAAATGAACACTAATCTCCAGCAGCCAATGATACGATGCCAGTCGCGTCTTCTTCTTCATCCTCCTCTTCCTCTTCATGCGTCTCACCTCAGCGCTGCGTCGTCTTTCTTTCTGAACGTTGTTTGCGTCTGCAGATGACGAGGATCGACTGAGAAACTGTTAATAGAGAGCGTAGAGATTTTCAGCACACAGATACTTCTTCAGCTCATAATGCATTTCAGTCGAAAGACATAAGGGCTTATCATTTGTTCCTATTCCTTACTTAAAACACTTTCTCATCGGCCACGTTTCATTTATTCAGCATTCCCATCCTCAAATCAAACTGAATTCACTGTTTTTAAAGCACCACAGGAAATCATTCAGGAAGGCCTGTGTTTATTTATTTGAGTTTTCCATTCTAAAATGCCTTGGAATGAGACGTCACCCACACACAGAGCCAGTTTTGATGTCCGGTTATTGCTAGGAATAGTAATGATGGAAGAGATCGACACGTCACGTCTCATTTTTTGTGGTCAGAAGCTCCCTGTTAACGCTGCATTTCTTTTGTAAGAACAAACTGTAAAGGCCGGTTGCTCGGAGACGGTTTTTTTTTCCGTGTGTAAATATTGACGGCATGGACTTTGTATAAAGTTTGACTTTCTATGTAAATATCCGCGGGTGTGAAGTTCTGCTCACTCATCTTATACTATTGATTAGGGACGGCACAACAGATGAACGCTTGTTTGTATTTATGCCATCATATATATGTGTCCAAACGAAACATTGGATATTGAATGTAACACATGTAATGAAATAAAGATTTTAATGAAATTCTTATCAGAGACGGGCCGTGAATGCTTTGCTGCGAGCGTCTTGTTATTCTGGTTTTCTCTCATTAATCATGCTGTTATCTCATGCAGCTCTTTATGGAATAAAACCCAATTATTACCCAACAATCATCTTGAACAGCAAATAAAATAGAGCTTGAAAATGGAGAACTATTGTTCTTACTCAACAAAAGGTCCGTGAAGGAAGCCGCTTAACATGCAGAAAATTCACACACTCTACATTATATGAACACTTTTATTGTACACGCGTTCTATATGAGGTTTGTGGTTATTAATATGAATTATTGCAACCCTGATTAAAGAAATGGTCACACTTTAGAATGTATTAACGACTAACTGCGATAACTTCCTAATTTGCTGTCTATTAATAATTTTAGGAATAAATTAAGGTCATGTAGAATAAGGTAATAATATGTGCTTAATTAGCACTAATAAATGAATAATAATATAGTAATATTCATGCTAATAAGCAACTAATAGGTGTAACTGTAAAATAAAGTGTTAAAACCTTGATTTATATAGGGCTATTTGCTAATAATTTGTATAAAAAGTGAGATTACTTACATTTAATTCCATAATTCAGACATTGTGATGTTTTATTCTGTCAGATCAGTTCATCCAAACCTAGTTCAGCTGTAAAATGTGAAATTTATTAATGTTTTACTGGGAAAAGTACATTTCATCTTTATATTTTTCATTAAACTTGTCTTTAAAAAAAAGAAAAAACCTAACACTGGCTTTTCTAATCTTTTGTGTTCTGTCTGTTTTCTTTTCATTTATTATATTATCAATATATAAAGCATCTGGTAAAATAACTAAACATGAATATATGTGTATATACAGTATATATACACATGCATACATAAATGCATTTCTACATACATACATTTTTGAGTAAAACAATATGAGGGCATTAATTTGTGGATAATTTCTAAAGCATGCATGTATTTGAGTGTATGTTAATGTGTTGTAGATGAAGTAACTGTATTGATTGCACTAGATCGAGTCGGTACAGTGTAAGGGAAGTGTAGTGGAGTATTAAAGCACACTGAAGAGCTGTTGTTCAGAGAATCAGGGTCACAGGTGCTGCAGTCGAGTGTGACCCACATGAGAGCATCTCCAGAAATACTGATTCACCTCTGATATATATATATATCAGTCAGGCAAAAACACTCTCATCCTGACCACTTAAACCAGATCTAATGGGTTTAATAAAACGAATAGTGTATTCAACCTGAACTTAGATGGCAATCATCAACTGCATGTCGTTTTCTTCGTTTAGGCATGTAACAGTCGCCTTGAAGTTGAAGTTCCTTTTCTTGTTCTCTACGAGCTGTCTGGCTGTTGTCCTCGCATCTTTATCTCATGGTGTTTGCTTATGTTAGTCCCCAAAGATCTGATCAAAATAGTAAATCCACTTTTGTGGTCAGAGAGGTGGTCAGTAGTGTTGATGTTCTTCAGTGTTAGATTAAGAGCTCAGGTGAAGGTCGAGGGCCACAGTTTGTTCCATTACTTACAAAACACAATCACACAGGTGAACCCTGGAGGTGTCTTTAATCAGAGGAATAATGAGAAATATCAGCAGAAGTGTCTCTCAGCTGTTATAAAGACTGCTGTTTTATATGATCCGTTTTTTACACACGTGCAGAAATCAAAATATCGGTATACTATCAAAATATAAAAGAATCAAGAAAATCCAAAACATTTTATTGTCGTGATCACATGCTGTATGCCCATTGGCTCTTAAATTAATCTGAAAACCTGTCATTATCTAGTTCAGTATGTGCTCGTTTGCATACAGTTCAGGATGATTGTTGACCTTTTAAGAGTTAAAGGTTCTCTTTTCAGCAGACAGAAGAGAAATGCATTGCGGAAGAGAAAACATCTTCATCTCCAGACACAAATAGATGAAGTGCAATACCAAATAACATTTAAGTGTGAAAATGATTGTGTTTCAACATGAAGCTGTATCCTGGCTGACTGAGGCTCACACACACACACACACACAGGACGGGGTGTGTGAGAACTGCTGACTCACTCAAACAGCACTGGATTCATGGCATTGATCTCCTCTGATCCGTCTGGATCAAAACCGCATCTGGACAGCTCTAATAATGAAATCAGAAAACTTCATTACAAGTGTCATCTGCAAATAAATAATGCTGGAACTTTTCGTCATGTTTTAATTCATATTTTGAATCCCAGGTCCGGCAGGGATTGTGGGAGGGAATATCCAGCTCTCTCATACCATGACTGAAGTGAGACCCTTGAGCAAGGCACCGATCCCCTAACTGTCCCTCAGGCGCCGCAGCACTGTCTGCCCACTGCTCCGGGTGTGTGTGTGTGTGTGTGTGTGTGTGTGTGTGTGTGTGTGTGTGCGTTGGATGGGTTAAATGCAGAGCACAAATTCCAAGTACGGAGTCACCATACCTGGCCGCAAGTCACTTCACTTAATATTTTTTACCCTTGACAGTTTATTTTTTATACATTTTTCAGTATTCAAGACTTAATATCTGAAAAATATGTATTTTTTCCATGATTACAATATGCAGCATGACAAATAATTACAGTTTACCTTTGAATATAACGACTTGAGAATAAATGATTCACTTTTAGATGATGTATGTGTTTTGTAGACTCTGTTCTGGACAGCAGAAGGTTTGGTGCCCGTGAGGTTCTGGCTCTCATCCCTTCGAGGGTTGCTGTGGTCCAGCGCCAAGCGTCCGTCTTTACCCGGTTTGATGCCTTATGCTGCACTTTCTGTCTACAGACACTTTCTATGGAGGCATGTTTCTGCCACAGAATTAAAAAAATGTAAAAGGTCTCACAATTTTGCATCACAATTCTGTTGTTTTTGTAACAGAATTAGAAAATAAAGAAGGTAACTTTTTATCTGCAACTAAAGCAACATTTTTTTTTCTCACAATTTTTGCATGTCGTCTGTTGAGATCATATTTAATTATGACACTACATGGAATATTTATTTGACACTGCATGACTAGTTATAGACATATCTGTAGTTCATCCAGAATTATCATTCTCTCATTGTTTATGTATTTTTTTTTTCTGTAGAAAACTGTTGCTACACTAAATCGTGGACTCTAATGTTGTTTGAAGGGACATGAGAGTAAACCACCTTTATATTTGGGTGAACTATCAACCAAAAGTGTTTTTTCTTGTATACAGTATGGTTCAAATGAATATGAGAGACATAAAAATGCACATTGTATAATTACATAATTACATAATTTAACTTACAAAGATTAAGCAGTCATTCTACTTAAAATCTTACAACAGTGAAAAATATTTCTAAACCATTTGTTCCCTTAACTTCCGCCTGTTGAGAGCAGGTTGATGTGAATCCTCTGGTAAGTCTGTGAGTTCTTCAGCGTTCACAAACAGCAGAGCCGGATGGTCTGAGGATCAGCTTCAGTGTTTGATCAGAGAAACACCAACGGTAGAGTCCACACTGAAATAATGCTTGTCCAATCTGTGGCGCTTTATGGTTAGTAAGGTATTTTTCCCATCATCACGTGTACAGTAAGATTATGATGATGATAAACACACACAAGCTGAACGCAGTCATTGTTAGCTGAGATGTTGTCATGGCAACACAACCCAGAAGAGATGAAAAGCGGCGCAGACACACGCTTAGATATTGATGATTTATAGAAGCCATTCTTCTCGTAATGAGGCTTTTCTGGACAGTTTGCCTTGTACTCGTCAGAAAAGACGCTTGTGGTCGATCTGGTGAAGTATTTTTAAGCTTTCTCTCACGGGAAGTGAATGTGCTGCTGGGCCATTGATTCCCACAGAGACCCTGATCAATAACTCATCCATCCGTCAATATTCTCCTCACTGTTCAACAAACCGCTTCCATCTGTCTCACTGCTGAGAAGAACAACGTGATCTTGATGCGCGTCAGACTGCAGGCAGAATTATATCATTTCTTAAAAATCAATTGGATTTTTATTGGATCAAGTCATATTTCCCAAAATCTAAAGAAATAGATTGAATATGAATTAACTGGTTTAATTTCCATTCTAGCATTATATAAGTGTTTTTCTTCAAATATAGTTATGATGATATCTAGTGAATATAATTATTTACATTTATTGAAATCAATATATATATATGTATATAGAAAGTGAGAGTCAATGTTTTTTTACACCGGTCTTCTCAGGTGCTGTATTTTTGCATTATACTTGCACTGCATTAGGATTTATTTATTATACTGAAAATGTATTTTCCTAAATGTCATTTACTTGCCTTTTTAAATGTACTTATATATACATGTAAATTAAATGACAATAATAATGTAGTCCAGTATATGTAAACTACATGTTATATAAATATATATATATATATCATGTATAATTATTTTACACCAATAAATGAATCTTTTGAAGTTCAGCTACAACTTTTTACTATTTTTTTTTTTTCATTATGCTTGAAATTTTTTTAGGCATGTTACATTTAAGGAATATTATATTTTCCTTTTACCTAGAAACCAGTAACCGTTCTGGAGCTGCCTCCGGCTGAAGGAGGACACTGGTGTGTATGTCTGAGAGTTGTTCTCCTGCAGAAGGGAGCAGACCTGACTGTCCTCCTCAGATGTGGACGGACGTGTGTTCTGATGACTGAGATGAACGACTGGAGAGATGCTGCAGTGAAGATGCTGTTAAATATAGAAAGCTGTGAGAGAATGACGCATCTGCTTTAGATGGAGTCCTGCATGACTGGGGCTCACAGTTACTGTCAGTGATGTGATCAAACCAACAACAGCTTTAACTGTCTGGCTGTTCAAATAAAGCATGCATGTCTCTGATCTCTGTGACTCTGTGAAGTACTGCTCAAAAGACTGTTTTTCCTGCAATTCTGTGACTATTTCTTAACTTGCTCTGGAGTGTTGTAGGACATGCATACAGCATTTTTATTCCAACTGTGATGTTACTTTGACCTCCAGATTACACGATTAGAGGCAAGTAAAGAGATCCAAATAAAAAGCATTTTGTTATGTCAGTTTCTCAACTACCAATACTAATTCATTTAATTGTGCACTTACTGTTGAAAAATGTGCATTCTAAATATATACATATATTGATTGAATTGTAGCTATATATATATTTTTACACATTATGTGCATATTTATTATGTTTATAAGTACACGCTCATACTGTATATATTTGTAAACATATTTGCATGTTTTGAAATGCAGGCTATATATGTATATAATTTATATTGTATACAAATATAACATATTTTCTTAATATCTATAAAATATACATGCATGTGTGAGTATTTATATATAAATATACACAGTACACACACATTTAATTTTGGATGGATTCATCAGCCCCTGTCCTGTTTGTAATATTCTTTTGTGAAAAGGTTTAAAAATAGTTCCTGTAAAAGTCATGTGGTCTCATTTTTGTATAGTTTGAGAAAAATGAATGTTAAAGGTTACAATGTTTTGTCAGATTTTCATTCATTGTAATTTTTTTGGTGATTTTTTTCTTGTATTGAATCCAGTTGACCCCGAATTTATTTGATCAGGAATTTTAGCATGAGGCTCATTCTGAACGTGTCGTCTTTGGCAGGTCTGATGTGAGCTGAGTGATCTGAGATCTCTCTTGATTTGATTAGCAGGGTCTGGAGCGGCTCTCGTGGGTCTCTGGGGTCGCTGCTGTTGTCTGGAAACAAACACCCGGATCTGTGCGGGATGAGAATTACACACAACAGCCCCGCTTCAGCTCGTGTTGATGTGGACCTGCAGAAACACTGGGGTTCGTGTGTGTGTGATGGAGACATGATATTTCACCAGCTAACAGGGTTCAGCAGATTTTTGTATTTCAAGACAAAAAATCATCAGATTAGATCCTCAGTTAAATTAACGCACACTTTTAATAACGACTTTTCTTTAGGTGTAATGAATATGAAAATTAATTTTCTTTGGTTTTATGACCAGTCTGAGGGCTGTTTTAGAGAGGTTTTCTAATTAAGCCATCATAGGCAATTACAGAAAGCTAATTTATCTGTTAAATCCGAATTAAGAACAAGACCAAAAATCGATAACGCCTATAAGGTCTTGAAAGATGCTTGCCTTGGAAACCCAAACAGGACTAATTACATTCGCAACACCAAAACTAGTTCTCCAGGGAGAGTCGAACCTGTGTGCAGAGAGAGAGAAAGTGAGAGTGAGAGGGAGGGTGTGTGTGTGTGTGAGAGAGAGAGAGAGGCTGCAGATCGTCTTCGCGACGCTATTGGCTTGTCGTTCCTCAGCGCCGCACAGTGATGCTCGCACCTGGCGAAGGGCGGAAGACCCGCAGCATCAGCACCAGCGGATCTCCATGACGACAGCAGCATCTCCAGCATGGTGCAGAAATCCCGCAACGGCGGCGTGTATCCCGCGCCGCAGGCCGAGAAGAAGCTGAAGGTGGGCTTCGTGGGGCTGGAGGCGGGCGCCACGGAATCGAGCCGAGACGGCGCGCTGCTGATCGCGGGCGCGGAGGCGACGAAGCGCGGCAGCATCTTGAGCAAACAGCGCTCCAGCATCTCCGGGAAGAGGCCGCCGAAGCGCAACGCGTTCTACCGACGCCTGCAGAATTTCCTCTACAATGTTCTGGAGAGACCTCGCGGATGGGCGTTCATCTACCACGCTTACGTGTGAGTATCTGCTGGCCATCAAAACAAAGAGATTCTGGTGGCTCTGACTGCCATCGCCTCGCTTTTGTTCGCGCACTTGATGAGATGTTTACATAGAAGAAGGGTTTGTGTCATTAGAACAAAGGGATCCTTGGTGCATCTTTAATATGAGCAATTCAGATTAGACCAAAGAAGAAAAAAAAGAAGCACTTCACAGAAAAGCTGTTTGCGTTTACAGCCTGGCAGGATTGTTCTGGTGACAGAACATGATGTGACTTTTCCTCTGTTTATTCTGTCACTTCTGAGATGCTTTGAAGAGCTGCCCAAAAGCTGCAGTGAATGCTTCTGTTAGGTTCTTCTGGTATAGGGCTGTTTCATGACAGTGAACTGTTATCTGCTGCGTTTCTGTTGTGCATGTCATGCATTTTACAGAACTTGTCGGAATAGAAGATGGTGCATTTCCTTCCGGTTGCTCATGATATCATTCTAAGAAGCTTAAAGCAATAGTACAAAAAGTGAATGGTGTTAGTAATGATGTGTAGAGCCAGATCTGCCCAAAAGCACCCTTTCATGATCATCACCTTGTGTAGAAAAGCTCTTCACATTCACGGCGAGGCATAGAACATGATGTGACTTTTCCTCTGTTTATTCTGTCACTCTTGCAATGCTTTGTATACATTTTGATATTTGCCCAAATATTTTTTCATCTACTGCATTGAATGCTTGTGTTTGGGACATTAGGGTTGTTTCATGACAGCGAACTGCTGCGTTTCTGTCGTGCATGTCATGCATTTTACAGAAGTTATCATAACAGAAGGTGGTGCAATTCTTTCCGGTTGCTCGTTACATCATACCGAGAAGATCAAAGCAATAGTATAATGGTATTAATAGTTATCTGCCCAAAAGAACCCTTTTATGAGCACACCTGTAATGCTTCTGTTCTTTGTGGAAAAGCGTTTCATGTTTATTTCCACTTGATCTAGTGAAGATGACTTTTCTTCAGCAAGCCAAACAGAAGTTATTGAATAGAAGATGCTTATTATGTCATTCTTAGAAGATGAATGCTCTTTTAATGGTATTAATTGTTGTGTTTAGAGCCCTGTCATGATCATTGTGTTGTGGCGTAATGTTCTTTGTGGAAAAAGCGTTTACATGTTTGTCATCTTTACAGGGTGGCAGGATTGATCTACTGTATTAATAGAAGATGATGTGACATTTCTTCCGCTAGTTTATTGTCAAAAGCTTTATTTATGAGAAGAGCATAAGAATCATACATGCCCAAATAACCTTTTTGTACTAAAATGAATCACGTGTTTGTAGCTGAATGTCCTTTGGATGAATACTTGTTGTTAATTTCATGCTTTTTACTGATGTGTACTTTAGAAGATGCCGCGTTTTCCTTCTGGTTGCTCATTATATTTGCTTTACAGCTTTTTCTGGTATTAATATTTCAGTGTAGTATCCAGGTGAAATCAATAATCACAAGTGGATTGTTTAGCACCAAACTGAAGCCGTCATCCTCCGTGCTTCTAACACAGTTATGGATGTTTAACAGGAGATTGTTTTATTAACAGAATATGCTTCTGAGCGCCTTTTTGGTGGTTCGTTATATCGCTCTGAAAGCTTGTTTTGTGATATTGATAGTTATTATTTACCCAGAGTATATTTCCACGCTCTGATTTCATGCTCACAACACGTTGATATCGAAGGTTCTTGTTACAAGCTGAAGAAATCTAATGGAAAGTCATTTAGAGGCGCTTTTCAAGCGTGTAAGAGATCGAGTTTCACATTCCCTTGTTTTGGCTTGTCGTTCTCTCCGCACACAGACCTGGATCTTTTGTAACTCGTACTGTATTATTAAACCGTTATCAGCATCAGGTACAATCACCAAAACACTGTTTAATCAAGAACTGAAACTGAAAATACTGCATATGGTATATTTCCATGCACCATTACAATCAGATAATGTATCTGTACCATGATTATTAAAAATAAAGGTGCTTAGGTTTCATTTTTGGTTCCACATAGAAACGTTCTCTAAAGAACCATCTCTTTATTTAGATGTTAAAGGATCTTTATGGAACGTGGCTTTCTTCTATGGAATCGTGATTTATTTTTACCAGTGTATCATTGTCAGTTAAATCAACGTTTACGGATGCATTTATAGCATGTTTGGAGATATCAGCTGCAGATGTAGCAGTGCTCACCAGCGACCTTGTTTTGAAGCGATACCAGTGCACGTATCGTCACAGCTTTGCCCTCCGACCGCGTCTAATCTCACTCAATTAAGCGTGAGTCAGCGGCTCATTGAAGGCAATGTGAGGCGGTTTCAGCACCGCGGCATGTGAACAGCTCCCGTGAATCTCCCAGAAACAGCATTAGCGCTCACTTCACATGAAAAACATGACACTAGGTTATTACATACAAAAAGAAAGATCATTTGTGACCCTGGAGCACAAAAACAGACATAAGTAGCATGAGTATATTTGTAGCATTAACCAACAATACATTGTTTGTGTCAAAATGAGCGATGATTTTGCCAAAAATCATTCAAATATTAAGTAAAGATCATGTTCCGTGAAGATATTTAGTACATTTCCTACTGTACATACATCAAAACTTATTATGTGATTAGTAATATGCATTGCTCAGAACTTCATTTGGACAAGTTAAAGGTGAATTTCTCGATGTCATCAATGTAAAACTTATTTATTCACCTTTCATGGCGCATACATCTTTATAAATAAATATAAACACAAATTTCTGTGGTGTGGGTTCACATTTATATTCAAAGAAATCAACATTAGCCACAGTCAGTTTGACCAGCATGGAGAGGATTTTCTAGCTATATTATTATCGCAAATTGAATTCATCATTGACATCATTGGTGTTATTAATTCTCTTAAATGTTTAATACATGAATAGTGCATATCAAACTTATATTCATTTTATTTTATCGTCATATTGCCTTTTTGGCATCTGTTTTATTATCTTTTTGTTTTCATAGCTAAAGATGAATCATTTTTCCCCTTTTGCATATAGTTTTTTTTTCCAGCTAATCTGATGTACTTGTTTCTTTTTTATCTAGTTTACTTTTTATCATAATTGTATTAAATTAGACTAATTCGTCAGTGTTATCCTGAATCCTGAGCATCTGGATTATATCTGGTCAAATTAGCAGTTGTGTGGGAGTAGATCCAGGATTAGTTTCTTCATGGTTCCTCTAAAGCTTTCTTTCCACGTCTTAGTCTCACTCAAATCTATTCAGCTGCTTTGGGATGCTATAAGGCTGTACTTAATAAGGTAGAAACACATTATATGTGTTGATTTGGCTGTAGGAACAGGACTGTAGTCAGTGATAAAGTGTTTTTGAAAACTGTATTTTCGTGTCTGAACCGCTGTGTTTCCATGTCATGAAGAAGTATGATGCACGTTGGCAGAAAACTGCAGAGTAATAAGCTCAAGTCAGCAAAAACTGCTAATCGTAGTAGACAGATTGGAAACCAGAGAGGACGAGTTAAATAAATAAATGACTCAAAACTGCGCTGACACAATGTTTTAGAGGTGCTGATGTTCACCAAATAACAGGTGATGATGAGAGTATTTCACAAACATATGCGTTTGAAGCTGTTATATACTAAAATTAATCATTTATGGAAAAAAATTAAAATTGTAGCCATGACAGAATTTTACCATAAAAATATTATAGCTATATTTTAAGTGTTGCAGGTTAGACATAAATTTACAATAAAAAATATATATGTTTCATTAACTGAAATGTGGCCTTTCAGTCGCTGCTGTCTTTCTGCAGTCAGCATCAGCAGTTTTCTGATGAATACCCATCATTACAGAGCCAGGTAGACTGTGTGTGTGTGTGTGTGTGTGTGTGTGAGAGAGCGCTCAGCTCAGGTGTGAATCAGGCAGCACCGTTTAAGTTTGCTGTGAAAAAAGCAGCATGGTCTCATGGCCCGGGCAATCGGCCCTGCACCAGATGAACACAGTAAAGCGTGTGATGTTTCTGAGCTCTTACACTGACGAAGAAGACGCACCTCGTAAACTGCACTGATTTATAGTAACCAAAGAATCGGTTCAAGCTTTTAGTCTTGATGAGAATGTCAGTCCAGGTCTTCGATGTTGTGTAATAGATTTGTGTGAGGAGCAGACCCAAATGTGATCATTATTCATTGAGCTGCTTTTGTTTCACTCTTTCCATTTTGTTTGCGTCTTTGCATATTATTCATTTTTATTGCAGTTTAGGCATTTATGTGTGGAAAAACTGAATATTTGGATTCTCTGCTGCTCACCAAAGCTGCATTTATATATTTATATAATAATAACATATATATATAAATACAGTAAAACTTTTAACTATTTAAAAAGCACTGCATTTCTTTGAAATAAAAATCAAGCATCCTTGATGTTTTTACAACAAAAATATTTGTATTAGTAATGTTTTAAACAAAAATAATCAGTAATAGAATGATTTCTGAAGATCATGTGACACTGAAGACTGGGGTAATGATGCTGAAAATACAGCTAAACATCACAGAAATAAATTACACTTTAACTCAGATTCACACAGAAAACAGCTATTTTAACCTTTAATAATATTTACCAATTTTTAATGTGTTTTAATTAAATAAACACAGACTTGGTGAACAAAACAGACTTCTTTTAAAAACATTCAACATTTGAATGATTTACAAATTCATATAGTGTAACATTTAGAGCTGATGCGAGTGTGTCTGCAGGTTGTGGGACAGTTAAAGTGATTTAGAGGACTGTGTCAGGGAAGGGAAGCCCAGTTTTGTGGGTCACAGAGCAATCGTCATCACACAGGTGCATAAATGAAGGCCTTTCTGCTGTTGCTGTTTTGTGGGTTGAATTGCAGCATCTGAAAACTACTATTTCAGTCACACAACAGCCTGAGATGAAGTCAACATGAAAACACCCTTCCCTTTGTAAAATGATATATTTTGAAGTGAAGCTGGATATTCACTGAGATGAAAGTGTATTTTATCCATCAGGAGCTGATAAATAGATGTGGTTCGTGTCTTGATTGTTTTGGTTTTGTTTTGTAGGTTTGAGGTTTTTGACAAGCTGTAAGAAATGCATGTGTGTGTGTATGTGTGTGAGAGACGAGAGCATGTGTTGATGTTTAGCCGTCTGTTCTGGTCTTTGGCTTTGGTCCATTTAAATGACCAGAGCAGCTGCAGCCGGCAGGTTGTTTAATGACCGAAATGAAGTTACAAACCTCCCCTAGTGATTCCTCCACGCTGCGGAAATATATCATATGTGAGTGTTTATATGTGTGCATGTGTTTATTGCTGAATTCCTTCATTTAATTTGCATGTATTTACATAGATCAGCTGAATCAAAGACGCTGTACGTGGCGGTGAGAATCATACAGCATCAGATAATACAGCCCAGGAGTTAATATATATAATACACACACACACA
>JAUMHR010000099.1:4365087-4380390 GCA_032361145.1 Enteromius fasciolatus | reverse complement strand
TGCATTTTGTATCAAAGCAACAAGAAATGTGTTAATTGTATAGTCTACAAAAACTGATGTTGTGCTAACCGTGTTAAAAGTTTAGGAAACTTGTTAAATGTTTT
Organism: Enteromius fasciolatus; assembly: GCA_032361145.1. Classification (NCBI taxonomy): domain Eukaryota; kingdom Metazoa; phylum Chordata; class Actinopteri; order Cypriniformes; family Cyprinidae; genus Enteromius; species Enteromius fasciolatus. Next base: position 4,380,286 of record JAUMHR010000099.1, on the reverse strand, counting down.
GAAAAAACTGTCATAGCGATTGTAAAAAACTGTAAATGGTTTTGCACGGATACTTTTCATATACATATTTATGACATGAAGAATTCTTCGCATATAGATTTGTTTTATAAAATTACGTAATTATGCATAATATGTATATAATATAAGTGGTTATAAACACACACGCGCGCAATAGATAGAATAAATCGCAACTTAGCACTACAATATTCAACCATCAGATGCAAAATCGGCTATTTTTAAACCCTTGTTTGCATATTCATTAGAAACTGCAACGATGCCGACAGCGCCATCTTCCGTTTCCTGTAAAGCACAAACACATGGAACTGTGACGTAAAGCACAGAAAGAGACAGCGTTGTCGTCTCGGTGCTTCACAGATTTTTTATTCCTCCGTTAGCTAATCACGAACGCCTAAGAACGCATATCAGAACTCGTGTTGTTCCCGGAAGCCGCTTGTTTCTCAAACTCTGTCTTGAGCTGGGGTCTTTTGGTAAGGTTTACCTCTGACGTCACGGCCCCGCCCACTCAAGTTCTGTTTGATCACTGCGCGCTGTTGACAGAGAGCCGCCGCGAACTCGTGCTTGGAGGCGATTAAACGGCGTTAAGCGGCAGCGGGCTGTCGTTATTCGGTTACTGGGGGGGCTCGGTGGGTTATCGCTTTAAACATGTTCATCTAACCTATTCTGAGCGGTAGTAATGCGTTCACGAGTTCGTGAGGCGGCCGATTGTCATTTTGACTTAGCTCGCGTTCGCTTAGCCGCCACAGGCTAATTAATTAAGCCGTAGTCTGAGGTAAATATCCACTCCAAATCATCGGAAACGCGACAAAAACGCCACAACGCGGCCAGAACGCCGACCTACAGCGAGGACCAGTGCTGTTTCGTCGTGCTGAATGAACGCGAGGGATTAACGGGTAAGTGACTCTCATTTGAACGCTTTAAATGGAACAGGTATCGGTGTATGTGTCGCTAGGAAAGCTCACAAAAGCAGTCAGTGAAAGGGCAATGGGTATTTCTTCACTTAAAGCGTGACAACACCGACTCGTGAGAAGCCGTTCCGATTACGGTAAACGGCGGCGTTGTAGATGCGTCGCGTCGTGTGGCGCGCTTATTATTAAAACCCTCACACCAAAACAGAGTTTTTCAGTTTAAAACGCGTTCACAACAAGAATAGTGAGTAAAGTTATAGCTGAAGTTTTAATAAACGTTTTTTAACTTCACAACTTAATGGGACACAGGAACGATATGTTTCGAATCACCGTTTTTTTGTTTATATAATTAATTTGTAAAAACATTGACAGCCCTTTAGAATCCCCTTACTTTATAGAAGTCGTTTGTAAATGAACAGAACGTTATCGAGATGTTGTCATGTCACAGTACTCGTTCATAAACCTACACAATGTGAGCAACACAACAGACAGGAGGAGTTTGTTTAATCAATGCTTGCTTTTGAAAAAACAGGTATGCTTGTAGAAACTTGTCGAAGTTAATGCAGTGATTGCATATTCGTGGTTTATCTCTAGTATAATTAATCGGGTTGACACAATAGTTTACTCAAAAATTTTATAATTTACTCACCCTTCTGATGTTCCAATTATGTTTTCATTTATTTCTTCTGCTGAACACAAAAGAAGATATTTTGCTGAATGTTGGTAGCTATCGACTTTCATGGTGTCTGTTTACATGCAATGGAAGTCAATGGCTACCGTCAATTTTTTGGTTACCAGCATTGCTCAAAATATCTTCTTTTGTGTTCAACTGAAGAAAGAAGCTCATACTGGTTTGGAACAACTTGAGGGTGAGTAAATGATGACAGAATTTAGGTTTTGGGTCAACTACTCCTTTAATGTTGCTCAGTAAAATAATGTGTCTGAATTCTTATCCAGTAATTCATATGTGTGGAGAAGTCACTCAAACTTGTTTATTAGAAGGTGAGATGATCTTCAGTTTCACGTCATGAATATCTAATGCATTTGCCTCCTTTGAAAGTATTTAGAAGAGTAGTCTACTAGATGTCCAGCACAGTTTCCTCTTGTTTTAGAGCTCAGTTAATTTGTTTGCTTGATAAAATTGATTCAGAACCGAAGTAGGAATGCATTGATCAGGTAAGATTGCACAGGTGAATTATGCACAATATATGTACAGAAGCTAACAAAAGGATGCTTTGAGTAACGAGATGCTCAGATTTTCTGTGCAATGTCTTCAAATTTGCTTTGGGAGTCTGTAATTGTGCACAATGCAGGGATATTCTGTCTTTAAGTTAATATTATTATAAGATGGGTGACAGGTAAATCCATTAGGTTATTTTCCAAACTTCATGTCCTGCACACTTCAAAACAAGGTGTTTTCACAGGAGCGCATTAGAAGAACAATTTTTGTCTCCTTAAAGAAACTTTGTTTAAAGAACTTTTTAATAAATCTGAAGAACCACTATAAAACCCCTTCTGTGCAATAGATTTAAAGGTTTTTAATGGATGCATAAATGGCAATAAAGATCTTTATTTTTAAGAGTATAAGCGGGGTGGAGAGAGAATTCCTGTCCAACTAATAGCGTTTTGCATGACATCTGTATGTGGAGTTTTGTTTCGGCTTTGCACGGAAGAAAGAAATGTTTAGTGTAGGTTAGAGACATTCAAGATGGATTTCTTGAAGTGTGTGTGTGATGCTTTAGATCCCGTCACAGCAGGTTTCCCTTGAAATACAGGAGAACAAAACTTTAAAACTGCTAAATCAAGCTTGTTAGATCACAGCGGTGTTTGAGCCACTGACCCTACTTTAGGATATTTACACTCCATGAAAAGCTGACGATTCACACCTTGTTAATAAAAACGCAACCTCGGGCAGAAGTTATGACGTCAGATCATCAGGTGTGTCGTGTTTAAAGCTGCTTTAATCAAGCTCTCTGAGAAGTCAACGCCCAGCCATCAATCGATCCGTCGAGTTTGTCTTTCACGATAGAGCTGATATCCAGTCTTCTCCATTGAGATTTCTATGATGAGGCTTGTGTTTGGCTTCGCATGGCAGAAAGAAATGCTTAGTGTTGGTTTAAAATTCCTGGACAGGTGTTGAGTGTGTTTGTGATTGTCTCTATCATATAAATACACAGAATGACTGCCCTGAGAGGTGACATCCAAGCGTTGTGGTCAAGATGTTCTGTTCCCGTTGTCACTTATACAATAGATAGCGGTAGTTGTTTTAGTAAATGAGGGCAAAAAGGGGAAAATCATTGCTGAAGTGCAGAAACACTTAATTATCAGCGTTTTGTGTTTTCTGACGAGCGTAGAATGAGCATGAAATGATGATTCTTGTAAACCTTGTCCTTTAAATTGGTTTTATTTTTGTTGAATATGTGCTGCTATGTACTTGCATGCACACTGCATGCTTTTTGATGCACACTGAATGTATTTTACACCATGAAAATGCCATTTATTTGACCAAATTTTCTTTTAGAAAGCGTGGTGAATGTATACAGTAGGGAACGCTAGCTTCATTCAAAATCTGTTTGATTTAAATATCCTCTGAATATCTTGTTTTAAGGCAGTTTTCTCAAGAATTAGTAAAGAATGAACGTGCCGTGCTCCGTGATTGCTAATCTTTCCTGCCACAAAGCACTCGAAGGCAACAAACTCACAACTTTAGAAGTAGAGCATTTATTTAATTTTGCAGCTCTTCTCTCAGCTATCAATACCAATGAAGCACAATCAACGCAGTTCACATCATTCTGTGGGTTTATTTCCCACAAACGTTAAAAAAGTCGTCTCGTTGGCGAAAGCGTTTTCTGTCATGCATTGCAGTGTTGTTACCTGTTGAAGCGCACATCTCTGCTGCATCGCCGCCACCACCACGTATCATTATACGCACATTTGCTTGGAGTCAGGCGTCAGATAAAGGCTGTTCATCTGGACTAACATGTTAAAGACTGGCAGATAATCACGCCTTGATAGGTTAATTACCCGTCTGCAGTTATGAACGCACGCATCTGACGTCTGATCGATGAAACGCGCCTCATGGGCTTAATATTTGAACTGTCATCCCAGATCTCGAGGTGTTTTTAAAGTTGTGCTTTAATTTAAACGCATTAGGATGCATTCGTGCCACGGACTGTAATGCGCTCGGAAGGTGCGTTTGGCGCAGTCCTCCCACATATGAGATGGCGGGTGTTCGCTCATATTTAGCTGGAAGGGCTGCTGTAATATTGATAAGGAGCCGTTTGTGTACCCGAATGTGCCTTTTCCCCCGGATCCGCCGCTGGGCTCTGTGTCGGAGCGATTGTGCTTGTGTTACACCGTGTGTGTGGTTCAGGTCCGTCTTGTGTTGGGTTTGCAGCAGCACTGTGTTTTATTTTTTTCTTGGGAGATTTGAAGAGCTATTTATAGCCGCCTGCTGGAGCATGTGCTGCGCCTCCTCCCTCCTGCTCATCTCATCTCGCCTCCCGGATTCATGATGCAGTTAGATTCTCCTTCCTCATCTCGCACCTCTAATTCCCGCTCATCTGTTGTTCCTGTCCTCATTTTGTGTTTCCTCAGCTCTTTCCCTCTGTGCTTTCGGCACGACCACCTCCCCTCTGCTTCCCTGTGGATTTCTGCTTGTGAATTATTAATGGTCGCTGGATGGCAGTGACTGGGGGCGACGCTGAGAATCGCCGCTCTTACGGAGGATAACCGTCAGTTATCTGAGACACAAAACATGCTGATATAATAGACAGACAGGGACTCCACCGGGTTTCATTGTCTTTCTGTGTGTGCTAAACTACATGCTTTCAAAAATGAATCGTGCATCTCAAGTAAAGTTTTCATTTAGTCGCAAACCAAAACAGAAAGTTTGGGTACTACCATGTCTTCCAGAAAATACATCTTTTATATACATGCTGCAACTGCAATTAACTTCACACATACAAAAACACACCAGGTTTAGAGATTTTTTTTTTTAAATGTCAGACTAATACTTACAAGAACTTGCTATTTTAGTCTTTCTGCTTTGAAATATCATTTCATTTATTGCTTAATTTTGTAATTATAACAGCAATTCCTACAAAAAGCAAATCCTTCATTTTCTTTTTATTTCAGTGCATTTGTGTTGATTGAGATGTTTATTTGTAAAACAGTGTTTTACACTAGTTTCTAGTGCATGTCACTGTAATGAGTTATTTTTATATATATTCCTTTTCCGAATACTGATGTGGAGTGAGAGGAACTACAATACTGAAATGTTGCATGTTAAAAAAAACTGAATTTCTGAATGTAGCAAATCTGAATCTCAACAATGCTGATTGATCCTATTGTAACCATTCAAGAAAATGCATAATTAAGTTGGATTAAGTGTGTTGTGCTCAGGTCATATAAAGTCATTATAAAGTTCTTCAGCAACAAACCACATCCTAATATTTCAGAGATTTCAGTTTACTTGTAGCTTATCTATGCTGCGTGTAAAAATACACACACAAAAATCAAAAGTAGAGGACTTCAGCTTCAGCAGATAAATTTTTTTTCTCAACTTGTTGTGTAAACTGAAAATAAGGACTTTGGAATATGTTTTGTAAAAAATTACTATTTAAGTCTTTCCATTTTACAGAGTTAGGTTCAGTCAGTGTTGCTTTTTTTTAATTATAATTGTTTGCAAATGTATTAGCAGTTTCTAAAATAAAATAATTTTTTGGTATGTATTGCTGAAAAGGTTAGACAGATGAAGTCGTGGGAAACTTTTGTGCAGAAGATCGTGGGTTGACGAGAGGATGAGTAAATGGCAGGATGAGGCGAGTGTCCGTCCTGTTGCTGGAGATGGACAGTAAAAGCAACAGAGACCGACAACACAAACACGCATCTCCAGTTACTATTGATCCACGATAAAGAGCCACGCTGACCGAGATTCTCGGAGTCTGACCTACTGTCACTGACTGCTTTCTCTTTGCATCACAGATTACTCATGGGTGACAGGTGGTGCCCAAACGCTGGTGTTGGTAAAAATGAAGACAGGAGTGCTTTTTCTTTAATATCAGTAGGTTTGCTTCTGGCGTTAGCATCTCTTTTACAGATGTTAATAGTTCAGGTCTGTACAGTGATGTCTGCGTGTCCTGTGCCTGTCCAGAATTTAAAAACAAGCATAAACTGAAATAAGTGTATTAAAGCTCGAGTGCTAAAATTATAACTAAAACATATCTGTATAGAAGTGTATTAAAAATGAGAAATGACAAAAACCCAACATATATTAAAATAATAATAAATAAAATATAAAAAATAAACATGATTGCCATAGACGTTTTTTTTTATATGTTTCAGAATTGGCCAAACACCAAAGATAGATTTTGGCCATAAACCAAAAATATCTTTTCTTGTTTTTAGTTACTGTAAATAACTTTCTCATGGGGATCCTTGGAAGGCTTTTGCATCCTACTGTTAGTACAATTTGTAATACTCAGTTCTGTGTGAGAATAAGCAAAGTAAATGTTAACTGAAATAAAACATTAAGCTTATTATTAATTCAGCTTATTACTAAGAAAAGCGTATATGTTCATTGTTTGATACTTTAAGTAAAATTTAAGCTGAAATAAAAATTATTTTAAGATAAAACAAAGCTACAACTAATAAAAAAGACCAACAACATAACATTTTAACAAATTAAAATCATTAATAATAAAAAAAAAATCACACGGATACTAAAATATTAGTTTCAAATATAATTTTTGGCCATGCATTTTTTGAGCTCATGCATTAGGAGATGCATGGATTATTTGTGCTTTTATTTATATATATATATATATATAAAAACATGCACCTTCTCTTATGCTTTCATGTTATTTTAAGTAGAGCTTGTGTGCTTGTCTTTATCATGGCGTTTTCATAGGCATTGAGTTTCTCATCAATGCAGTTTGACCCTGTCTCAGAGCGAATGAGTGAAAGAGAGTAAATCAGCGCATGCTCTCTCGTTCGGAGAGAGAAAGAGAGAGAGAGCGGCTGTGCTTCATTCAGAAAAAGCAGGGGGGCGTCAGAAACGAAGCGAGGGAGGAAACTAAGCGGAGAGGTGGAGATCTGTCTGTTCTCTGTTAGTGTGGACAGAAATGCGCTCGAGCTGCAAGCAGCTAATGATGCGTCGAGAACAGCGATAAACCAGCGGATACAGTAAGCCTTGTGTGTGTGCGCGCGCATGCATGTGAAAGCCGTCTGTTGCATCTTGCATCTTTTTCACAGCGATCTTAAAATCATATTGTACTTATGACTAAACCCGCAGGTGCATTGTGGGAGATGTAGTCTGAAGCTGTGTGACGGGAGAAAATGGGTCAGAGAGTTTAGGAGAGATGCGCTGAAGTTTGTGTAAGGCTGTTTAAAAATGCATTGCGTCTGCGTTCAGAAGTGACTGGACACAGCCGCAGCTTTCTGGGTTTTGACATCACCCGCTGACGTCAGACCGAGCCGCTGAAGCTGAACGAGCAGAGCTGTTCTGTCAATGTTATGCAATCGATTTGCTCGAGCGATACCGGGTTGCTTTACATGCATGTTAGGTGTTTGAGCGGGTCAGTGTGTGTGTGTGTGTGTCCGTCTGCCCACTCCGTGCAGGTCGATGGAGGGAGACGGTGGTTGCTGAGGTAATGAGGAATTCCCTTCCTCCGTGTGCGTCCTCGTCCCTCGCGCTGGGGCGTCATTCATGTTAGAGCGGAGCGGAGGACTTCAGGAGGAGGCGTAGCATGAGAGCTTTCTTCAGAGAAGAGTTATTTCATATCTAGATGCTTTGGCTGTTACACTGAACGTAGCTTGATTTTCATGCATTTGCTCTGGACGTTGATGAGGGTGAGAAAGGAGCCGTTATAACCCAAACCTCTGGCACTGGAGGGATTGTTCACCCAAAAATGAAAAATACAGATGTTAATTAAAAATAAGAAAAAGGATTCATATAAATACCATATTAATAATTAGTGCTGTCAAAAGATGAATTGAAATTAATCACATTCAGTTTTTGTTTATGTATGTGTAGAGTCATTATGTGTATATATACACATGCATGTGCATGCATTTATATTTTTCAGAATGTTTTTTGTATTAAATATATTTAATTATATTTGAGTAATATTACTGTTCACTGCTTTAGGTTCCTGCTGCCACTAATGCTCCTAACAATTAATATTTATAATAAATAATTTACTAAAAAGTTAAACCAAATAAGAGATTAATTTAAAAAGAAAAAATGTAATTATGATGTTATTAGTATTATTGAATTGTATTGTTGAATTAATTTACTGTCCAAGATGTTTTTCTTCAGTAGAACAGCTTTAAAGATTTTACCTGAAACTGTGTTCCTTCATACAATGCAAGTCAATGGCTACTGTTTTTTAAGAATAAAAAGAACAAATCGAGGAACACAGAAAGAATCCTCATGGCTATTGTCAATATATCGAGGTCTTATGAAGCAAAGAAACTGGGTATAATTTACAACATTAATACAGAGTCTCAGGCAAACGCTGAAATCTGAAATAATGTTGTAAATAATGTTTAGTTTCTTTACAGTTCATACCCTCTTCAGTTTATCACATGCATCTTCTCAATCACTTCATCAAGAAAAGATACATAGTATTTTTATTTTTTACAGTTATGTAAAAATAAAACTATTGTTGTTGTTTTCATAAATACAAGTGTGTTTATGTGATGGTAGCTCCAAGACAATTAATTCTATATTAGGGTTACACAATTTGGGCAACAAAAATATCATATTTCTGAAAATATTTAGGAAAATGTTGAAAACTATAATGAAAATATTATTAGTATTTATCATTATTATTATTATTATATAATTATTATTATTATAAAAATATTTATTTGAATAAATAAAAAAAAATAAATGTAGTAGTACTGCTAATAATAATTTTATAACATTGCATAATATTGATAATTATAATAATAATTATAATAGTAATAATTTAGTAGTTATAAATATATATTTTTGTAATATTTGAAACCAAATTAGAGGGGGAAAAAAATAATATAATTATTAAATAATCATACTGCCGCCACTACTAATATTTATAATAATAGCTATTTTTACTAAAATGTTAAACCAAATAAGAAAGATTAAAGAATCATTCTTGTTTTGGCTGCTTAGCAGCTAGGCTACAGAAATCTGTGTTATTTCCGGTGTTGTTTAATTGTTAGTGGTCAGTAGTCGGTGTGTTTCTAGTGAATACTGCTTGTCTTCGGGCCTCCTCCACACAGAGAGTCGATCCACGCGTGTGCGTCTCCACCTGAGCCTCACGCTAACACACGGGTTATTTTTGGACGCCGTGTGCCAGAACAGAGTGTCAGCAAGAGAGAAACAAAGAGCGAGTGAATCCTCAGCAGAGATGCAAATCAAGCCAGAGAAATGGAGACGGCACAATGCTGCTCTCCTGAATAAAGTATCTCTGTCTATAAATAACATGCAGCGCTCTCACGCGGTTATTTCTCCACATTTTCCCTCCTCATCCTGTAACGCTCATTTGATCGCTCGCTTTTCGTTTTCAGCATGTACTGAAGCACTTATTTGGAAACTAATCACCGTTTGATGGCTTGGGTGTGTTAATTGATACTCAAACACCTGTTTGGAGAGATTTCTGGAGAGTCATACATGCATTCGTGAATATATATTACACAGTACATGAATCTGTGCCGGTTATAATAATTAGTGTGTTTGTGACTATTTGTGTCTATTAGTCTATTAGACTCGTTTCACAATAAATGTTGTATTTTCCCAAAAATGTAATTAGATCTACAAGAAAAATAAAGTTGTACTGTAAAGCAATAGTATTTTTTCATAAACTTTATTTTACTGTAAAATATCAGTTTTTTTTTTCAGCTGTGCTATAAAGAATTATATTTTTCTAAATGCTCTTATTTTACTGGGAAATATCACAAAAAAAATTTTTTTATTTATTCTTGTAATTTTTCAGTTAATAAATAAAGATGGTATTTTTATATAGTATTAAAATCGCAATGGTATTAATTTGTCCTAATTTTTTTTTAATTTACTGTAAAATATAATGAAAGTACTATTTTATAATTGTATTATTTTTATACTTTTTTTTTTTTTTTTTGTGGTACAGTAAAATTTTTTTATAACATTTTATAAATCAGCCATGAATTTTCTTGCCATGAAGCTGGTATGGCGTTAAAACACAAACAAAATAAGTATTATTATTAAATTATTTGCATGCGTTTATGAAGTTGTCTAAGCAGCCAGTCAGTTTTGTGATATGTAAAAGATTACACGCATTAAACTCCACATATAAATTGCACTACATAGATAAGATGACTCAAGTTCACCTGACAACTAGTCAGTTTAACTAACCATCATGTTTCATATTTTGCCACGTTTTCGCTCATTTTCGGATCCTCCTCCAGGATCTGTGCAGCAAATGAGTTAAATCCGTGTGTCTCAGTCCTCATGAATATTAACGGAGCAGCTGATGGATTGTGAAGAACTCAACATATTGCTCATGACTCACGCAGCTTCTGACAACGACACGCAAGATGTCCGAGCGCTGAGTCAACATGTTCCCCGAAAATAAATATTTAGCCTTTTGTTTTCTTGTTATCGAGCTGTGACAGAAATTAGCGCAGTCTCAATTAGCTCAATAGACTGAGCACCGTGCCAATCTGGAGTCACATTTGCACAATCCCGTCCATTTATAGCCTTCGTTACGGTAAATAACCGATCTGCTGAACCAGTGATTCACTGGAAAAGATGGTGCCATCCAACGAGTGCAAAAATGAGATCTTGAGTTTAGCTGTACCTCTTCAAATCAGTGAGTTAGTGCTGCGAAGTTGTGCAGAAGACTCCTCTGTGATAGTGGATTATGTAGTAATGTATAAGAGGTTTGTAGTATATAGGTTGTTGGATGTATGCTATATGAAGGTGAATATAGAGATATACATTTATATGTCTTATGGAGAAAAATCTATCATGAATTTTTTTTTTTTTTAAGAATTTAGCGTTGAAATGGTTAGGGCTGGGCGTATTCGTATTAGTCGTTATCAATAATCATCACGATAAATGTCAATTTTTTTGTTGTGAAAACAGCCGTTTTAAAGTATTCTTTATGGTCAGAACATCGCAAACACTTTGTTGTTGAATTCTTTGCACTTTTCTAGTCGTCTTTCCTTAACAAAATAAAATAATAGATATAATTTCTTAAATATTTAGTATTATATTTAAAATAAAAACAGGTTTGCGTTGCCTGATAATCTTAATAATAGTATTTTTCTTCTCGTCTCTTAGAACTGCACATTTGCTTGCCTTACGATGCATTGTTCATTATTAAAACCAGTAATATCTGTAAAAATGATAACAACCTCATTTTTATTATGGTCAAGTTTAATTAACTATTGGTCTTCCGTAATAGTTTACATTAAGATAAAGCCTGGAAAGGTGGTGGGTTTCAGGGGAAATGCTAACCAGCCTTTCAAATATAAAGCAGCAAGCTCATTGGCTGTGGATGCAACATGAACCAATCAGCTTGTGAGTCAGTCGTTTAACGCTGTGAGTATCATCAGTTATGTTAATACGTTTAATTATTCGTCTGATCACTTTGTACTCAATATTTGTGTAAATCTTGTTTTCTTACGAGTGCAGCTTGTATTGTTCATGCTCTTAATGTTACCTGCTTGTTTAAAAAAAATGGGCGAAAAGTTGAGGTGTGCAGCCTGCTCTCTTTCAGGTCCTGTGGGTATGCGTGTTGTGCTGAGTTTCTTCAGGTTCAGTCACGCCATCTTCACGCTTACTGTGAACCCGCCGTCAGTCACCGGCCATCTGCTCATATCTCGACACATCGCGTCCTCATTGGCTCTAACCCGTCAGTGACGAATAGTTCTGTGTGTTAAATGTAATCTCTATTAGGGCCGAACGATTTCAGAAAATTCAATGTTTTTTGTTTACCAGTTTCTGATAAACATTGTGTTTGTTGTTGTTCATGTTACACAAATTTGCCAAATATTAGCTTGTTTATAAATTGAATAATAATAATAATAATAATATTGTTAATTTAATAATAATAATTTACATTTATTATATAGTTATCTTTTTTGGAAGAAATATTAAACAAAATATTTTACTTAAGACATTAAAAATAATATTAATAATAATAATCATTGTTTTAATACAAAATAAATATGAAACAAGCACTCTTAATTCAAAATAACAAAAAAAAAATACAAATCTTGTTGTTGTTTTTAATAATAATAATAATAGTAATAGCATTATGTTGTTAATTATAATACTGCTATTATAATCCATCCCATCCTTGAGTTTCCTGTCCCTTTTAGACTTGTGTGTGTGTTTCATGCCCACTTCCATTAGGTGCATATTTTGCGTTTACTGGTGTTTTATCATTTACTCATTCAGAGTTTTACACTCATAATTCATTTTTTGTTAAATTTATTTTCTTTTCCTGATCGACTGTGAAGAGTGATGGTAGTTTGTGAGCGTCCCAGTCTGTTTATCTGTGCTGTCGGTGTACTTGATAGCTGATGTCTCTTTTGCATACTAATGAGCAACCGTGGGAAAAAGCTGTATAATTGTGTGTAATTTGTGTGTGTGTGTTTGCTAGAGGAGAGATTGAGGCAGAGGAAGGGAAAAATCAATAGCAGTCCATAGAGAGCAGCTGACTGTGTAATTGGCTTCAAAGTCATCAGGTTCACTGCTTTCCTCTCATGTACAGTCCTAATGTGAAATCAACGGATAGTGTTAATAATATATTATACAGTAGCAGCCGCTGGGCGTCTCTGTGTGTATAACAGTAAATCATGCTCTCAAACATGGATGATTTCACTTAAACAGCACTATGACCCTGTTGTGCCCCCTTCTCTGTTTGTCTGCTCAGTCCTCAAAGTATCAGCAACAAATTCTTAAAACATGATTTGTTTTAAGGTCTTATTTGGAGTTTTAACAGTAAGAGATACTCGATAACGATTGGATAAATCATAATGTTCATATTTTCTTGTAAATTAAAAATAATAATGCTCTGGATTTGAACCATAAATGGTTTGTTTTGATGCATTGCAACAGATGAGATGAAAAAGTGTCAATTGATCTTTTATGAGCGTGTATGTTTCTGATCTGGACGTTCTGTGTATGAATGGACCAGCTCTTGTTTGTGTTTATAAGAAGCGAATATTGAAGTTATAGTTTGAGCTGAAATCACCGCCTGTCCTGTTTCAGAGGCGCACTAGGTGTGTTTAGAGAGTGTAACTGTACTCCGGTGTTGATGAGCGTCAGTCGTGGGCTCCAGACATGTGTGTGACCCGCTGTGGATCTGCTGTGACCCTGAGGCTTTGGCACGATCTTAATTCAGCTCTTGACACTCACACATCCCTGAACTGACGTCTGATGCTGGGCATTGACAGTTACCTCAGTGTTTATGTAAGTGGAAGTGAAGAGTTAATTTGCTTCTTAATTTTGTTCAACAAAGGCACTTGTCAACTTCTGCAGTAAAGCTTGCATTCGCATTGTGAAATAAATGCTTTCTGTAGTTCATGTTGGCCTCAATTAGGCTTTTGGCACCCAATTATTGCAACATCCTTTTCCACTGATAACAGCTCAGGGTTTTCTCCTGTAATGCCTGGAGCGTTCGGAGAATACCTGATAAGAGACCATTCCCTCATCCAGAATCTCTCCAGATTCTTCGTTTTCTACAGGGTTCAGGTCAAAGGACTGGGACAGACGTGGCAGAAGCTTTATTTTGTTCTCCGTGACCCTTTTTTGTGTTGATTTTGATGTTTGTTTTGGATTATTGTTCTGGTGGAAGATTCAACCACAGGTCATTACAAGATTTCTAACAGAGGCTGGTGTGGATTTTTTATATATGTTGGTATTTGATAGAATCCATGATTTTATTTATCTGAACACGATGTCCTGAAAAAACAAAAAACAAAACCGTGGTACTTTTCATCCCTGTTTGGACTAAACCCATCTGGTGAGTTTTCTGCCAAAAAGCTTTTAAGTTTTGTTGGGTATAGGCTATATTAATACACAGACATCCATATAATTGATATTATATATAAATAGAATTAATATATAAACATGACATGTATAAGTAAATATATACATTTAAATATTTTCAAAATATATACTGTGTGTTAGGACTGCGCAATTAATCAAATTTCTAAACGCTATTACAATTATGGATGCCACAAGTTTTTCTTTGTACAGGTATTTAATTAGTTTTATTTTAATATTATATCATGTATATGCATAAATGAAAGAAACCAGTCCAGTGAATAATGGACGTTTGAGGCTTAGTACTAATTTTTGCAGATTTATTAAAGAAAAACTGAAATATCACATGATCCTTGCTGTGACACTCATATATTTAGCTCAGGTGCTGTCCGTTTCTTTTGATGGTTCTACATAGGGGTGGGTGATATGGAAACAACATCATATCCTGATTTTCTTTTTCTGTGGAAATCATGATTCACGATTTTTATCCCGATTCTTTTTCAACTTGTTTTTTAAGAATATTTTGCAAATTACAGAGCTGGGGTAGGCAATATGGAAAAAATATCATTTTACGATAATTCTTTGTCATTGATTTTACTATTTGCAAGTTATTTGAGCAGTACAGACAAACTAATTTGTCTTTTTTATATATTTTATTTTATAATTTACAAAGTATAAAATAAAGAAGGGCAGGTATTTAGACCAAAATGAGCAAAGATATAAATCGTTGTCATTTTATCTGTGTTATTTAAATAGATACACATTACAAATAAACATAATATGAATCTAACAGACAGTGCTTTTATTTTTCTGGAAGAGTAGGTGTATTCAGCAGCATTGGAAGGTGAAACACTATATACTTCTGCACTACATCCATCATTTACTCTCTCTCAGCTCGTTTTTATCTGAATGACTTTCTTTTTTCTGTTGAACATTGTATTCAATATCAATTCAATGAGGACCAGCTACTGTTTAGGTTACTCAGAATATCTTATTCTGTGTTTATCACAAGAAACTAATTCATACAGGTTTGGGACAACACGCAAGTAAGTAAATAATGACACAATTATAATTTTTGAATAAAATAGCACGAAACTATGATATTCCTTAAACAGCAGATCAGGGAGAAGTTTTTATCGTCCACAATCAGAAATCATCCTATCGCCCACCCCTAGTTCTACACCTTCATTTGAGTCCAGCTGTGTTTGATTATACTGATTGGACTTGATTAGGAAAGCCACACACCTGT
>JAUMHR010000099.1:4347422-4364987 GCA_032361145.1 Enteromius fasciolatus | reverse complement strand
GTAAAGAAGAACCCAAAGATCACTGTGTCTGAGCTCCAGAGATGCAGTCAGGAGATGGAGAAAGTTGTAGAAAGTCACTGCAGCCCTTCACCAGTCGGAGCTTTATGGCAGAGTGACCCGACAGAAGCCTCAGTGCAAGACGCATACATTGACTTTATGAGGAAGAGAGTGGTTATAAATGGAGATCTACAGTGAAGCATTGTCTGGATTCATGCGGTCAGTTTGTGTTGTGGTTGATTTGGTGCCAGTCCATGGCATATGCCAGGCTAAGGCAATAATCCTCGGTGCTTTCTTCTCAATCTCTATTGAAAACGGTTGTTTGAAGGTTTTGCTGCTGTCTCTCGCTCTCTCGCTCTCTCTCTCGGCTGAAGCAGCAGGAGGATGGATGAAAATAGACATGTTTTTCCACACCGAGAGAGCTGGAGCTGTAGGAAGGAGAGTGTAAGGACGGAATACAGTGGTACCTGAACAGATGGCCTGGCGCAGTGTGAAGCGGGCAGCGCCGGGGCTCAACACGTCACCGAGGGCACGCTACATCACTGAAATGTGCTCAATCAGCCATTGCATTACATATTTAATGCATTCATTTAGTGCAATTAAAAATGGGAAAAAGTGATGCATGTAAAAGAAGGTAATTAACGCCCGTCCAGACTCCAGACCTGTCCTTCATCTTTATTGATGCAGTCAGATATTGTTATTTATCTGTCTGAGATACAACTACAAGAAAATCTGGAATCAGAGGGTGCAAAAAAACCTTGAAAGTGGTCCAAATGAAGTTTTTAGCAATGCGTATTACTAATCGAAATTAAATTTTCTATATATTAACATTATCTTTTAATCTATATATATATATTTTTACATTCATAACAGCCCAGGAATACCTATATACATATAGAATTTTGCACCAAAGTTTAGCTTGTTCTAATTTAGCCCATTCCAAGGGTTCCAGTAGCGGTCACAATGCAATGACATGCATACGAGTAAACGAGACTGAGGAAAGTTTGCAATTAAAACATGAACTGGATTGCAACCCAAGACAGCCACTTGCTTCATTTCTGAATAAATGAACCTTTTGAATGAATCAGTTGAGTGAATGATTCAATGCCTCATGGATCACGGATTGTCCTGCTGTGTTCTAATGTGCTAACAGAGCTCTAGCGTGCGCTGCTCATGTCGCTGATTGTTTGCTGCTTATTTCTGTGTTTATTTATTAACTCGGCATGGCTGTCCACATGAGTGTGGTGAGCTGAAAGTGTTGCTTTATTACGTGCATCTGTTCATCAGAAACTACTCATTCTGGGTTGTCATTTTCTAAGAAGTCCTGTATAATTATGCTCGTTTAGAGGTCTCGTCGCATGGGCTCCGATGCGTCTGTAAAGGCTAGTTATGTAGAAACTCTTCTGAGGAGCTTTGATGGCACCAATTTGAGAATCTCATTCATTAAATGCAGATCATTCAGATGCTTTTTTTCTGTGTGTGTCAGAACCCATTGATGCGTAGGTCTGCGTTGATTCATTTCAGTGCATCTGTTATGGAATTTAATAATTGATGTAAACGTACTTGGTCTAAATTGTAATATATTCTCTGCCTTCAGCTGGTAAAACCAACCAAATCCAGACGCCCCATTTCTTCTTTTGTCTATTTGCAACACGTTTTTGAGAATAATTATGAATCGTTCCAAGATCATCGATTCAAATCATGCCCATGTTTCAGATTTTGTGCTGCATCGCTTCATTTAGTAAAGAGCTGTAATTGAATCAAATGGTTGTCAGAGCAAATCATATCTCATGCTAGCTTTATGCAGATTTTTTGGGAATCCTTTATTTTGCTCTCAATTCTAGTTGGTTATTTTGTTTGCACACTTCTTGTATAATGATCAGAAAACGCTAAGACCAAAATACAGCTGTACGCAACAATTCTTACTGTATACCTCAATGTTGTTTTTTATAGGTTTGTGCTCCGGGTGAACCACTGCTCGTGTTAACATCACGTTATGTGTGTAAACATCTACATCTTCATCAGATGAATGTCTTGGATGGTGCACTATGTGTGTTTCATGTGGTTCTGATGCTGAGCAGTTGTTGCTTTAGACATGATTTTTAGATTTATTTTTAGCTCCCAGACAGCAGGGTTTAATACGAGAACTGGTAAAGGCTGTTCTGAAAACAAAGTTTGTGAGTTTTTGTCATATATCTGTTGCACTTTAGCGGTTTCTGTTGAACTGGAAAGACGTGTCCTCCATCCATTTAAGGATTGAAAATGTATTTTGATCTTATCAGTGCTACTTTAGTATCTTTACATAATTTTTTTTTTTACCTTTTTTATTATTTTTGTATATAATATAATATATACCCAAATAATAAAAAAGGCATGCAGCAGCGCAAGAAGCAAGCAGAGGAAATGGTACTCCTTTCAAGAACACGCACAAATAAGATAATTGTAGATGTTTAGTTTCTATTTGGAGCATTGGGATCGCTAGACACTGGATTAATGAACTCATTCGTATGAAACCAGCGATTTTAAAAATTAGCCCGTGTACAAATAATGTTTTGTGTTTGTCTTTTCATATTTTGGCATGAAATAAACATAAGAATGTATTTTATTTTAACTGTGGAAGGATGTCAATACACAACATTTTTCATGTTTAATTTCACCAATTTAAATGAATCCAATTTGTTTGTCGCAGATTCAGCGAAATGATTGGTCAGATCGCCTGTCAATCAAGCTCTTTGTGAATGGACTGAGATTTTATGATGGCAGACCAGCGTTCTGGCTTGCGCCCAGTACAGAAATAGCAAACATTACTGGCTGTTATGTCGCCTACTACCTGTGTCAGTCTGGAAGGAACAGAGATGTGATTGGCGTTCATCTCTGCGAGTGAGAGAGACTGAATGGATAGAGAGGGAGAGAGGGTGTGACGGGGTGAAGTGTGTTCGTTCTGCCCTTCAAACACACACACTCGGGTAGTTGGGTGATTCACAGACGTGTGTGTGAGTGTGTAATTGGGGTACGGGGCAGATGTGCACCACATGGGGCGGAGGGAGAGCTATTCTCTCTTGGTGACAGAGCCTGTTGCCATGGAGCTCCTCATGCTATTGGCGGAGGCCTCGTCCAATGGGGCGTCAGTTCCATCATTGAGAATTTTCTCTCGGTCTCGGAGGGAAGTGAGGATTGCATAAGGCTTGTAATGGGAGCCAAAACAGGCCCAGATTTTAACCTGACACACTTATTTTTAGCGAATAAAAGATGGAGATGGGCTGAACGATATCTCCCACACAGCCTCGGCTCGTCCACTGATGCATGGTGGTCTAGTGGAGCGCTGTTGGTGTTATTCCTGGATCCGAGCTCCTAGTCTTATTGATCAGAGTTCACAAGCGTTATGTCTGATTGTGTAACATACTCTACCGTTTCTAACTGCATCTGTTGTATAAGCATCTGGGCATCAGAAGCTAAGAGTCTGAATGCATTCAAGTTTGTGATCTTAGTTTGGGTTTGCTTAAATGCTTGGATGTTTGTTGTGGAGGAAAGTCATTATGAATCACATGTTCCTCCTTCCCTGGAGTTTAAAAGCATGCCATCGTTGGCCATTTTGTAGTTTCAAGAGGAGCATTTGACATGTTGCATGCTTTTTTTTTCAGTTTCTTTTTTTTTCGTATTCTGCCTCCTTTCTCTTCAAAATACAAGCTACGGATGTGAAAACGCAGAAAATCAAACCTAATCCGAGTTTAAACGTGATGGACTCTGCAAAATTCTTACATGGAAGCAGAGAAAACAACCCAACACTGTAGACGACAGGTAAATGCCGTTATCCCTGGTTTCCATGTCTGTGTAGGAAATATTTTAACATGTTTTTTCCAGAAATGCCTGGTATCTGGTTTGGTGTTTGTACACTAACGTCACTGATAGTTCCTGTTTTAGGCCGTACTCCATGTAGACCGTATGAAAAGTTCCATTGCGGAAGTGTACTTTGTTTCACCTGGGTAGACAAGCTTTTTGATTTAAAAAATGTTTTATTTAACCATTAAAAAGGAGTCTCAAGGAAGAAAAAAAACCCCCAATTTTGTTGAGAAGATGGGACCTCTCTCTCTCTCTCTATAGGATGTAGTGCTCGTTCGCTCTGTATCGTCAGGTCATGTGACGTCATCCTCCCCCTCTCAGCCCACTCAGTCCGGTGGGAGCGACTCTGACTCATCTCTCCCTCCTCTGCTGTTCTTTCTGTCATCCCTCCTTCCCTTCTTTCATAATTGGTTTCCTCACTTGCTCCGTCCTTCGGTCTGTGCTGTCGCTCTCCGCACGATCTGTTAAAGCAGGGAATCCTTCAGTGACGCATTTTCCCTGCAGTTCAGTGCTTTACAGCGATCTGACCATCAATGAGCGCTCTCTCTCACACACACACACACACACACACACACACACACACACAGAGCATCTGCCCACACATGCAGGCAGCGTTATAAAACCACAGCATCACAAGAAGTCATTCGTTCTTTATTCTTGTTCTCATTCTGCCATTTTCTAATTTTCAGTCTGTTTTGAGTGAGTCTCGTGAAAACATGTCCTGCTCACATTTCATCTGCATTTACGTTTATGCATTTAGCAGATTTTATCCAAAGCAAAATGCCAAAGAGCCAACAATATTCATAATACACAACTGCAGGTTTATTAAACAGCTAGAATCTATAGAAATGATGGAAAAGGAATTATATATTTTAAAGCATGCCATTATTTTGCTTGTTTTTCTCATTCACATTGGTCTTAAGGCTTTATTGTTTTTGTACAATATGCAGTTTATTTAATCTCACTTTTTGGGTTATTTGTTAAACGATTTTGACCTTTTTTTGTTGTTTCACACTGCATTTCCCAAATCTGTTGTCGTCTTGTTGAACAGTGACAGGCTTTTTTTCTGTTATTTTCTTCTTCTGTTTTTAGCTTCATTTTGTTATTTATTTCTACTTGTGTAGTATTTTAGTATTTGATTTCCATTTAATCACGATGCGTCTTCACGTCTTTAATTAAATTCTGTTTCTCTGAAAGACTGAGGCTGTCCTTCAGATTCTGTTCAGATGCCATAATCAAATTTTCATCAAATTTTCATTTTTTTTTTACAATTTATTTAATTTATTTGTGATGTGTTTTGATTTAAAAAATAATGCAACATTCAAACTGCAGTTTTGTATAAATGGGTAAATATAAATGAAAATATTGTCATGTTTCCATTGTAAATGGAAATTATTTTTGTGTGTTTAATGTCTGTTACATCTCAGAACACAGATATCATAGTTTAGTTTTTTCTTGGATATATGCTTGTACTGCAGCGAAGGTAATTTGACACAATAGAGTGTGTTGTCATCAAAGCAGTCTTAACTGGGTCACTCTGTGTGTGTGTGTGTGTGTGTGTCAGCACATGTGTGCACAGCTGCTCAGGTGTGTTGTATAATATGACAACGTATGACAGATTGGGCTTTATTTATATCAGGCACCATTAAGGTGGTCCGGCTGAGCGATGTGCTCTACTTTACACCTCGAAGACATTAGTGTTTGCCTCATGTTCATGTTTAAATCTCTCTTGCTCAAGCGGCTGAGGCTGACGTCTTTGTCTCCTTGGCAACCGAGAGAGAGAACGAGCGACGGCTCATTCATGAACGCTCTTCTCCCTCGTTCAGAGCTCTTCATCTTCTTCATCTGCTTCAGTTGATTCTTAAGGATGGCCTCGTTGCTGCAGCACCCGTGTGTGTGTGTGTGTGTGTGATTGGTCGGTGGTGTCATGTGCTGCCGATGACGTGGTTTCTGCAGTCGGGAATCCCAGCTATCTGAGCGCGCTCAGTCTCTCTCCACCCGTCTGCTTCAGTCTCTCTGCAGTATGACGTCAGCTCTGGAGTTTCCTTCGCTCTCTCGCCTCAGTCACTCCGCTGCTGCATTATGTGCTTGACTTGTGCTTTTAAAAGCATTGCCTGTGTGTGTGTTTTACAGCAGATGGCAAGTTACTCAATCTAGAATCTAGTGCACAAACTGTCCCTCATCCACACACACACACACACACACACACACACACACACGGGTCTAATGTGCTTTTGGACGAATGCTCAAATTATTATCATTATTGTGTAAGAATGGCGTCCTGTCACACTCCTCAGTATGTAGTGTGTACACTGCAGTGTGTGAACATTCTGCTTGCAGAAATTCTGGATGACCTACATTTCCCAAATGTGCAGTACACCGTGTTAGATGCACTGTATCCCACAATGCATTCTTCTATTTTAAAGTATAATGAATGAACACGGAGTGATTTGATATCGTCCTCTTACACAAAAAAATCATATTGTTTTGCTGCAGTTAAGCTCTATAGATTAATCATGCGTCCAATTATTTGTATTAATTATACCAAAATTATACATACAGACCAAATTTTGTTACTATATTTATAATTACTATATAATTTCTGCATAAACGTTAATCTGTGTACTTTGTGTGTGTGTGTGTGTGTATATATTTTTTTTTTATCTTTGATTTTGTTTTTAATGTTTTTGTAATTTTATTTGTATATTTTTTAGCAATTCATTTTGTTTATATTTTATTATTTTGCTCCATTTCTGTGTTTTATTTCCCCCCAAAAAAAGAAAAAAATGGTGTATTTTTATATTTTTAATTTATTATTATTATTATTATTATTTTTTTTTTTTTTACCATTTTATTAAATTTTATTTCATTGCATTGCTATATTTCTGTGTTCTGGATTCTTCTCCTCTTCTCTTACCAAGATTTCTGCTGTATTTTTAATAGTGTCAATCTGTAAATATTTAATTTGATCAATTTATATAATTTAATTATTTATAATTATTTATATTCATATATTTTATTTCTGTGTTTCTCTCACAGAGACTAATTTCTGTCAGTAAAGCTCATTCTGATTTTGGTCCTGATAATAGGTTCATGTGACAACTGTGTTAATTATCGCATACTGCTGTTTTTAACCTAGTAGGTGGCGTACAGTATATACTGCACATTCCTCAGTAAGTAGTGTGCTAGTATTTCATGCCAAACGGGGCATATGACTTCATGCACACACACTCCCTACTGCTACATATCTGTTTACACACGCAGATGCTTTCATACCGCCTGCTGCCGTATTCACACTTAAACATGTATATCTTGTGTTAATATTTTTATACAGTGCTTTCCGTCTCATCTAAGCAGTGATTCTCTCCAGCAGGTGGAGCTGTGACGATTTCTGTCTATAAGAACGTCGCCCATCATGCAAGGAAACTGAGAAGACACCGGTTCAACATGACGTCCCTCCCGCCCTCATCTCAGCCATAGAGCGCACACACACACACACACTCAAACACACACACACACACGCAGAAGAATACACACCATCACACTACAGCCCCAGGTGTGTCAGGTAAAGACTGACTGAGCTGTGTTTGATTTTAAAAAATAAAAAAAAATAATCTAAAGAAATCTAAAAACATCTCATGCATGTGTCCGTCCGTGCTTCAGGGTTTGTGAGGTGTGCTCTTTGAGGGATCATGTCTGTGGTCTTCACACCCGACGGGATGAAGGAGGGCGACGGCTCTCTGTCCACCGAGGCTCCCGCAGGCATCCGAGGTAAAAACAGCCCATCGGCGCCCGCTAAAGACTCTAACACTGACAGCACAGAACCAGACGACAACCTCTCCCAGGATGCACAGGTGAGACCCTCACTAGGGTGTGTAAACATTTGGGTGGTGTTTGAAAATAAACCCACTCTGTGATGTAGAAGAGTGGGGGCGTGTATAAACGAGTTGTTTTAGGGGTGTGTGGACAAGTCATAACCTCTTTGTTTTTGAGACTTTAGTACGGAGGAATTTGCTAAATGTGTTTCCTTCATAGTTCCTTCATCTAAAACTATATGATCTTTCACACAACAGCTTTTAGGTGATCTGGAAAAAAGATTCGAATGAACGGAAATATTTTACATATTTTCTCTAATACACCTGTAAATACCTGCCTATTTATTTTTTAATATCGGTATTTTAATTAATTGCACAGCTCTATTTTGAGGTAAAATCTTGATGTTGAATAAAATGCATTTTGTGTTATCGGTCATCTAGCTGTTTGCAAAGTGTGTCATTTCCCCGCTAAGGTTTTGTTTGGTGCTGAAGTTCATCATTAATGAATGATTTAAATGGTCACTAAAAATATTTTGGTCTTTCCCCGCAGCGACGCTGTCAGAATCACGGCCACACTAGGAAACGAGCCAAGGTAAAGCGTGTGAGCGCACACACACACACACACACACTTCTGCTGCTGTCTGTAGTTCAGTCCTGAACATGAGTTGAGTTTATCCTCCGTGTTACAGACCCATAACATCTGTGTTTCTGTAGCTTCAGTTACATGTCTTGCTGCGTGAAATCTTGTTTGTAGGTTTTGTTTATCTAATATTTTATAATAGTAATGTTTATCATATATTTTAATCTGATTTCAATGCTAAAATCAGAATGAACCATTCAGTTGTATTCATTTAGCAGTATTCGAGAATATAATAATTTGAGATCTAAATGT
This sequence comes from Enteromius fasciolatus, assembly GCA_032361145.1. Taxonomy (NCBI): domain Eukaryota; kingdom Metazoa; phylum Chordata; class Actinopteri; order Cypriniformes; family Cyprinidae; genus Enteromius; species Enteromius fasciolatus. Next base: position 4,356,443 of record JAUMHR010000099.1, on the reverse strand, counting down.
AAAATAATAATAATAGAAATATTACATTAAGTCATTTATCCAAAGTCTCAGTTAGCCTAACATACATGTAGTATGTTTTTTTAAGATTCTATATATATATATATATATATATATATATATTAGAGAGAGAGAGAGAACGCTAGTGTTAGAGGCCTGTTTTTGCTTTTTGTTAATTGTTTATGAAATAAAAAAAAGAAATATAACACAAGAAAAAGAGAAATATATAAAATAATTTTTTAAATTACAAAAACATCTGAAAACGCTAAAGAATATTTGCTAAAATATATATTTAAATAAAACAAAATATTATAGGTAATAATGCATTTTCATTTGTATAGACTTGGGTCAAATGGTTCATTTTAAAGATGTATGTTAAATGCATATGAAACTGGAGCATGAGTGCAGGGTCTGATATCTGGTTTTCATCACTGCTGCTGGGGATTGAACACTGTCGACCTCTCGCTCCGTTCTGTTACCTTTGCACTAGTTGGCAAACCTGCCAAGTGTGGTGATTGTCCTGTCCAGATGTTCTACACACACACACACACAGACCACATTTAACCACCCTTACAAAACTAAATTAAACCTTTTCAAAGCATTAACATGCCTGATGTAACATTCAGCAGGAAATAAAGCAGGACTATATCTATTAGAATCTGATTGGAGAAACACATTCTGGGAAGCTCCTGTTTAAGGTTTCTGAATTTATACTTTCAGCATGATGTATTTTTAAGTGCAAAAGAGATGCGTTGTGTAATTTCTCATTATGATTCTTTAATTGACAGGCTTTCCGCCAGAGAGCTTCCAACTACTGATTACCACTTTGTACTAGTTACATAAATATAATCATGCAGGCAGCATATGATTCCTTGCTGTCACCGTCTCGTTTGCATCAGCAGAAAAGATGCTGCGGAGACTTATTATATTTTTAATGGAAGGTTAGGAATGCAGAGGTTTTCACAGCTGAAATGTGGAATTGAAGTAAACTGATTTCATATTGACTTCTAATTAGAAGCAGCACAGTACTCAAAAATAGCAGCTGTTCTTCTGCTCTGTTTGCCTGAAATATAACATAACATAATATAATATAATCTTTTGGTCCTGAATCTCTCATCTCTGTCTCAGTCAAATGCAAAGCTCAAGCTGGTGAGGAGTCTTGCAGTTTGTGAGGAGTCTTCAGGACCGTTTTCCACCGACGGTCCTCCAGAATCACAGGTAAATACACAAACACCGGTGGCACCTGTGCTTTATTCAAGAAGATTTTGACCAAAACCCAGATTCTGATCTCAAAAGGCTGTGCAAAGTGCGTTTTGGCAAATTAAAACTTCGTTAGAAGTAAGCCACCTGTAGCATGTCCATTAATATTCATAAATTCACGTTGATAAATATAAATGTTTTGTTTGTTTTGAAGGACATCATTCAGCTTCACATCAGCTGTCCTTCTGATAAAGAGGAGGAGAAATCCTCGAAAGACGAGTACGAGAATGAAGAAAGGGAAAAGAAGGATAAAACTCCACGCAAGATGCTCTCGCGCGGTAAGCTGTTCCTTTTTAATGGTTCATTATTTCAAAACTACTTCCTGTTATTACTATTCAGTACAATAGAGCACAACAGTCACTTACAGAAGTACAAACTCCATTCATTTACTCCATAAGGATGTTGATTTTTAAAGACGGACTTTCGTTAAATTGCCCGTTTACATTAATTCAACATTTTTATTTTTTATTTTTAATGATCATGTTATAAGCAGAATCTGTGGTGAAAAACTACATTTCCCATGATGCTGTACAAAAAATTCCTCAAATCAGTGTTGTAGAGATATCTAGCCCCGCCCACTCCTGTGATTTTAAGTTAAAATGTTTCTCAAATAAGCAACAAGCTAACTTTAAATTTAACTTAATTTGACTGTCGTTCATAGTTCTTCATGGGACTGTAGTTCTTTCCAGCTGTTGCGTACAATCTTGTATATTTTTTTAATAATAAAAAAAAACAAACTTCTGAAACCAGCAGCACAGATGCATTTATATGAGCCATAATGCAATAAAATATTATTATCCTATAAAAAAAAAATCAATGACTTTTGTTTAACTGAAGTGAGCTGGATGTTGACATCAATAAATTTAATAACTAAAAACTGTTCAAGTGTTACTGTTGTCCTTTATTGACACAATGTTTAATTTGACACTATATAAATAAAGGTCGCTGGACCTGCTTCTTGATTAAATCGTCGTTAATCCACTGAAGGGTTAGTTGTGATCTGTTTTCCGTTCTTTTCCAGACTCCAGTCAGGAATACACTGATTCCACAGGGATCGATGTTCACGAGTTCCTGGTGAACACACTGAAAAACAACCCCAGGTACGACGTTCAGACACAACACTGATACCAGACACCGCCGGCGTCTCACACTAACTCATCTGTCTCCGCTTACATACGGTATTCCCTGTGTCAGGATCACGCCGGCTGCGTCTCAAAGCACATACGAGAGGAAGTGAGCCTTAAATCATAGTAGTGAGAGAAAGAGTTTGTGATAGCTTTCAGGAATTTTCAGTGTTTAAACCTGAATGTGACCCTGGGCCACAAAACCAGTCACCAGTGTCAGTTTTCCACTGATGTCTGGTTTGTTAGGAGAGGACAATATCCGTCTGAAACACAACTACTAGACGATCTGAATCTGAGGGAGCAGAAACATCTCAATACTGAGAAAATCTCCTTTAAAATTGTGCAAATTAAGTCTTAGCAATGCATATTACTGATCAGAAATACTAGATTTGTAGTAAGATGAAGCTAGAGTTTCCTTCAAAATAAAAGCCCTAGTGCTGTTTCTTCCAAAATAACAGTGCAGCATAAGTCCAAATTCAAAATATCTCTAAGTGTAGAAATCACTGAAGTATTGTAATCTCCCTACTGCAATGTAAAGCTAAAATCATACAGCTGTGAAATATTATTTTTAATTTATTTTACAGTGCAATTCTTCTGTATCATATTTACCTGTAAATCCTCTATTATTCTTTTAGAGACAGAATGATGCTGCTCAAGCTGGAACAGGATATCCTGGATTTCATTAATGATGAGAAGTAAGTCTGTTATAATGCGTATTTAATGAAAATAAACACATGAACTTTAAAATAATAATGAAAACATATAATATAAAATTAAATGTTATATTTAATAAAACGTATGTCTATATTAAGTTAAAATTAAATTAAAAGTAAAATATGAACATTTTCATTGGTAAAAATAGGTGGTTGTAACTATTAAAATTTGTTAATGTATTATATATATTATACAAATAATACATATAACTATATCATTCAAGTGTGTGTATATGGCAATGTCTCTGCTGCTGTAGAACATGTTGGTGTGTTTTTCTTTTATTGTGTAGATGATTTTTGTTGCCCTCTTTTGGTAGATTGTGAGCATTGCAGTAGTGTGGTTGTTCAGATTTCAGATTTATTTTGTACGTTTTTTTTGTTTTTTTTTCAGTAATCAGTATAAGAAGTTTCCTCAAATGACCTCATATCATCGCATGCTGCTGCATCGGGTCGCTGCCTACTTCGGCATGGATCACAACGTGGACCAAACAGGCAAAGCGGTCATCATCAACAAGACCAGCAACACACGCATGTAAGACAGCAGCGGAGCATGATGGGAGCGATCGAGGCGCATCGTCAGTCAGACTAATCCAGCTCTCTGTGTGTTTCAGCCCCGAGCAGAGGTTCTCCGAGCACATTAAAGATGAGCGCAACATGGACTTCCAGAAGAAGTTCATCCTGAAGCGAGATGATGCCAGCATGGATAAAGATGATAACCAGGTTTGTGCCGCACCGTTTCACTCTTGCGTCTGGTTTGGGTGGTGTTTGTGATGGTGTCGCGTCTCTCAGATCCGGGTACCGCTGCAGGACGGCCGTCGCAGTAAGTCCATCGAGGAGCGAGAGGAGGAGTACCAGCGCGTCAGAGATCGCATCTTTGCACGAGAAGTAAGATCACAGGCTTACATGCAGCTTTGTGCATGTTTCTGTAGAACATCGTAGCTTTTAATAGTTCCCAGAATTCCCAGAAATTCGATCACAATTCATGAAACCATGTTTAAACTTGATAATTCTGCACCAGAAATGCATACATCAGAACGCACATAAGCGTCTTGGTGTAATGTTCGTTTTAATTGCAGAAGTTTTGGTTATGCTTTATTTTAAGGTGTCCTTGTTATATGTTTAAATGCTGAGTATATTAATTATTAATACTATATGGTTAGGGTTAAGATTAAGGTTATGAGTTACTTGCAGGTAATTATTCATAATCTATTGCTTTAATAATATTAAATGCATGTAATGTGTAATAAGGACGTCTTAAAATGCTGTCTTTCTTTTGTAAATGCTCATACCTTTTATTTTTCGTTACAGTCCTCACAGAACGGATACATCAACGATAACCGGTAAGACGCAAGCCACTGCTAGTTAATGCACTACTCTATGCCTACAGTTTAGTCTAGTTGAGTTTTACTCGTCCAAAAACCACTGGTTTGGATTTAAAGACATACGCAAGTCATATTTATTTTAAATTGAGTTTTATTTTGTTAGTTGTAAAAATGTACCATAGAACAATCACAGTACTTCTTTGTAAAGCAAGATTTTTTTTAAGGACATTTTTTGCTAACTAATCCGTTTTTTAGCGAGGCTTTTATTATTTATCATTTAATTAATAATTAATTAATTAATTACATATCTTTACAGAACAGCTCAGTCTTGAAAAAAGGCACTTATAATTTAAAAAATTTCTAATAATTAATCTAAAAATGTTAATTTTTGTGAATTGCTACTCTAACTAATGCTGAAATACAGTGTTACAATTTAACATTAATGGATCAGTTTAATTTTCAATTTGAGCAAGAATTCTATTAATATTATTATTATGGTTATCTTTACAAAAAAAGCTTAATGCTGGAAAACTGCTTATGATTTTTTGTGATTTATGAAGATTTATTTTTCATTTGAACTTTTTTTAAAGCTCTGTATCTAATGCAGTTTTTTTACAGTGTAACAATTTAACGTTCAACTATATTTTATTACACTATATTTTTTTATATATTGAAAAATTTTACTTGAACTCATTTTAATGGATGTTTTCACACCTGATTCTAATTAAAAACCTTTGATTATGTATCTGTCTGTAGATGATGTAACCTCAGTGACATGTTTAAATCAAAACAATAGTGTCTCACACTAAAACCAATGCAAAGCATGAAACACAAATGCATGATCAGCGATGATCATTCCTTATCACAGCAGTCCTTCCTCTAGTGCTGTAATGATGTAGAATGAGTGTGGGGTTTTTTTATTGTGTGGGTCCTGGCGCACACACACTCCTCCTGTAACCCACGGACACTGTTTTCTCCGATGTGACCCTACAGGCTGTCCACTGACGGCTACTCCTCATCCTCCCAAAAGCGGAGGCAGATTTTTAGGTACAGTCTGTGCTGTGTGTTTTCATGCACTGCGTCTCGGTGGTGAGCGTGTGTTGCTTTGCGTTGGCTCCGTGCACTGTCGGCCCGTGCATGGCTGCTGTGTACTTCAGTCTCTGGAAATGGACCAACATCACTGCATTTTGGTGTGTGTGTGTGTGTGTGAGAAAGAGAGAGAGAGAGAAGCTGGTCAGTCGCTAGGGGTGGGTGGTATGATCAAAGTCTTATATCACAGTATGAATCATTATATATAAAGTTATTTATATGTGATTATATAGGGTTAGGGTTATATATATATATATATATATATATATATCATCACATATACATAACTTTATATATATTATAAGTTATTAATAAATAATTTTTATATTGTGGAGAAAAAAAAAAAATAATAAAAAAAAAAAAAATATATATATATATAATAATTTCACAATATAAAAATAATTTAAAACAATTCATAAATTAATTTCAAAAACATAACTCGCATATAGTTTTAACATTTATTCAATATATAATAATTTAATATTATATGTGAACATATGTTTATTAATTAATAATAATACATTTATATTCTTGTAGTTAATAATAAAATATATTTAATTGGCACTTATACATTGAATTAACATATTTCAATGTAATTAATAATAATTGTAGCACTAAATTTAATAATTGTAATTATAATTATATTATTGCAAACATTTACTATTAAAGAATGACCTATGTATGTGTTTGTGTATTATTTAAAATAGAACAAATACTTTTAATTGTTTTGTAATTAAATCTCATAAAAAATTGGTTGACGTCTTAAATATTAATGGGTTGTAAAATATAATGTATATTAAAACAGAACTCTATTCATCTTGGATTAATCATATTCACATTTTTCGCTTCTTGGCAACAGTACATAATTAATTTGTGCTTCATTTACGGCCCTTTTATAGGTCACTTCCTGCTTGTAAATTCACACTGTTCTGTGTTTTGTTTTTTTATTTTCATCACGTCTAAATTGCTGTTCTGCGCAAAAATACAAAATCTGCCGTCAGTCTCTATATCCCATCATACCGCCCAGTCCTGTCAGTCGCTATGGTTACAAAACAGGATGTTCTGGATCTGTTGGTTGCTTGCCGTGCTACAACAGTATGACCGATGCCAATGTGTGTGATGTTTCCTCGTGTAGTACACTAGTGTCTCATTTCTGGAGTGTCTTTCTGCATCTGTGTTGAATGCGTGATGTTACTGCATCATATTCCAGATCTCACCCTTGTATTTAGGAAGAGAAATGTGGGAGCGAGTGGATGAGAGAAAGCAAATGTCATGGAGCAACGGAGCGTTGCGTGTTTGCAGTAAGACCAGCTCTAAAATAGACAGTGCAGCTGCCGCTTAAAATAGCTCATTCATTAACTACACACACACACACCACAGATTGCAGGGTTTGTTGGGTTTCCCAGTAGATTGGGGTTCATTACAGACATGTGTTAGTTCAGTGTTCAAATGTTCACAGGTTCATCTGACAGAAGACACTTCATTCCGTTGGTGATTCCTATAAGCAGGAGATCAGGAGATTGATTACAGTAACTGGTACACTGGAAAATTCATCGCATTTCTGCTGTTAAAGCTCTTACAGCTCGCAGTTCTCCATTTATATCTTGTATTTCTTTAATTACAGCTCACATTTCTACGTTTACAACTCTTAGTTTACAGTTTGCAATTCTGATAACATCTCAATTCTGCGTTCATAGCTCACATTTCTGCGTTAATTGCTTGTTTTTCTGCGTGTACATCTTAATTCTGAGTTTAGCTTGTATTTCTGCATTCGCAGCTCACATTTCTATGTTTATGGCTTGTATTTCTGCATTTACACCTCAATTTTTAGTTTACAGCATGCATTACTGTGTTTCTGGCTTGTATTTCTGCATTTGCAGCTCGCAATTCTAAGTTTACGTTACGTTATGTGTTTACAACAGTTCAATTGCAAGAAAATGTGTCCAGATTTTCAGATAAATGTGTGGAAGCAATTATCTGGTGGAAGCATGCTTTGTGGTTTTAGACTCCAAAGGGGGGATGCAAGGTAACATATTATAAAGTAGTTTTTAAATGTTTTGCCTTTGATGTCTCTCATTCAGTCAAATAGACACTTTATGCTAGTGATTTTGTGCTGGAGTGGATCTAATGTAATCTTTTTGCAGATACAAAATCAAATTTGTTGCATCAGATTAGAAGATGAAATGTTTTGGTTCATCACTTCTTTCTGGGAAAACCTGTGTGTTTGTAGTATTAGTATTCTATATGCAAAATGTGGAAGAGCACTCTAGAACGTAAATGTCATCTCTAGTCCCAGTTCCCGTAAGGAAACAAGTCATCTGGCATCACCAGGATGGGTTTTACAGACCAGGTGTTTTAATCATTTTATGCTAATTTGCCTTTTTAGCAAAAATATTTCTCACACTTTGCACAAAATATTTGAATTTAGTCTGGTGCATGTTGTTCGTTAGGTCTCTCAGGAAAATGCTTGCATATGAAGCGTAACGAAAGTGACGCACAGACAGACATTTTGAGGGCGTTGAAGCATCTCTGAACAGTGTTTCTGTGAACATCATTGATGAAGATTTACTGAACTCTGGAACTGTTTTAAGTATCTTTAGCTGGTAAATATGAACCATTGACTGATTGATTGGTTTTCTCGACAGCTGCTCTTGTGCAGGAGGGCAGCACATTACACAGATCTGAGTGTGTATGCATCAGTGATGGACCTGTGTGCGTGTGTTTGTGTCCGAAGGGCTGCACGGTAAATAAAACTTACACAAGAAAATATTTGAATCGGGTAGTTCTCAAATGTAGTCCTCGTGCGTAACTGCAGACCGTACCTCCGCTCCATGCTGTTGCATTAAATGCAAGACTGTACGGTGCAGCCCAGGTCTGTATTATGCGTCTGGTGTTTGAGAAAGTCTGTATGTGTTTAATGTTCAGGTTTGTGTTTATTGTCAGCACTTTGTTTCGTGTGGAGCTCCAGTGATGGTTCTGCATGTGTGTGTGTGTGTGTGTGTGTGGACAGTAGTGAAGTACTTTTACTCAAGTAAACTTAAAAAAGTGTCTGTACTTTATCAGAGTGTTTTTCTTTGGAAAAATATTTACTACATTCCAAAGCATTAATGTCATACTTCGGTAACACTTCAGAATAGGGGTCCAACATAATGCAATTTGTAGGAGCTAAATCTAATATTTTAGCTACTGAGTTGTTTGATCCCGGACTAGAAGGTTGACGCGCATTCTTACTTGGTCGATGTTGTATTGTTATTTCCTCTTTGAATCTCTCTGTCCATAAACGAGAAGAATATTCCGTTGTATCATCATCAATAGTTTATTGGCTCCACAAAGCACCTTAGTGCACAATATCCAATTCCTATTCCAAAACTTACATTTAGGAAGTTTCACCATTCCATCAGTTTCGCGCTATTGCGGTCAAAAACCTTTTTGCCCTTCCGGGTCAAAACACCTAACTAACAAAGTAGGAAGACTGCATTTATACACTTATCACCCTTAAATCAACAGCGCCACTCA
>JAUMHR010000099.1:4296021-4307792 GCA_032361145.1 Enteromius fasciolatus | reverse complement strand
TAAGCCTGGTTCTTCCAAGGTTTTTCAAAACGTCATGTTTGTTCTCGTATATTTATATGAAGAATATTTCTTCTGCACACACAAACACTGTATCAAATAATCCATTCAGTCTCAAGACAAACTGTTATTAAATATGAGACAATAATTCAGAACAGCTTCAAACACACAGATATATCCAGAACACAAGCGTTGATACAGAGTTCACCTTTGACCCTGTTTGCAGCTGACCTTTAAAACACCGTTAATAATTATCGGACAATCACATGATGTGAGTCTCGGGATGAAAAATGCTCTGAATCAGCTCACAATCGCTAATTAATCAGAACGATGGGAGAACTCGAGGCATTAAACAATCACACATCAGAAGAACACAAAAACATTATTTATAATTAACACTTTACAAAAGTCTCATTAGTGCATAACCAACAGTAACTATAATGGAGATAATCTGGATCATTTTTTGTAGTGATTAACAACACATATTCTGCTTTGGAGCGTACACAAACCTCCGTCAGAGACGACGGCTGCAAACCTTTGGGTTACTTTTGGTTCTGCTTTTGACATTTTTGCAATAAATAAATGATTGTAATTGTATTGATCTGTCTTTTCTTACACTGTACAGAGATGGATATGTTTAGGTTTGGAGGTAGGAGTGGAATTAGCGACTATAAAAATATTTTTAAATGCTAAAAAATTGTCATTGTCACATGTCATTTTGGTCAGTTGCGTTTTATATCCTTTTATAATCACAAAAAATTGGTAGCTTTAGGTTTGGAGGTAGGTTAAGGGGTCTAAAAATCTAAATTGCTTATTAACAAAATGATAAAAATTCACTGATACAAATATCTTGATTATATAAAAGATATACACAACTACTGAAGGTATTTTAACAAAAAATACGTAGCCATTTGTACGTTTTAAACGTTAAAAGACGTCTAAATTGTACGTTTTAGCGACAGTAAAAACATATGAAAATGTATGTTTTATGCTTGTAAATGTAAATGACAAATTAAGCTCTGCTAAAATGTAAATCAACTGCAGTACAAAAATAAAGAAGAGTTTAAATTCAACTAGCTTGAGGAGATTTCTCCACTTCTGTTGCATAAACTCTAAAATCTCCTCCAGCTGCTTGCCTTAAACGTTTTAATCTTTCCCAACTTTAGATTTTTATTTTTTTTATTCAATCCAGAATCATGCTTCAGCAACACCAAATCAACATAAATGCATTCAAATCTGACAGATTAAACAGCTTTCAGATCTCTTTATAAAAATAGCCGTTGTAAGTGAGATGATAAAAGCCGTTTTCCGCCTCAGTTCGAATCCACTTTAAACTGAACAGCAAGTGAAAGTCATTCTGAGTTGATCTGCATCTTTACATACCAAAGACAGAGAGAGAGCGATCCTGGGAGATCTGCAACACTTCTCACGGAGGTCAACGCAGCACATTCACGGCTTCCAACATTACCAGCCCCAAAGAGCTGCTTTTATTGGTAGGATCAGATTTTTATCCTGAATACAGATCTGCTTCAGCATGATTCTCTGCAATCTGAGCCAAGGGGCCGTCATTACCACAGCCTACAGGTGAAGTTAAGAACCGCTGACATCATTCACGGCAGGGACGCCCGGGGTCTCACGGCATGATGGGTAACCGGATGAAAGCAATTCATTTTTATCTTGGCTCAGTCATGGCTAAAGAGATTATTTATTACTCATGAAGTATAACGGTCTGGAGGCTTTCTGTCGGGGATATCGGAGAATTCATAAAAATAAACTGAACGTCACGGAAGCGCTCGGAGGCGGGCTAAAATCACGCAGAACTAACTTCAGATCTGAGGAGAAGATCATCACAGCCACAGGAGAAACACATCCACACTTCAACATCTCTACTTGGTTTCTCACAGACTTGGTTTTCGTGTGTGCAAATCCAGACTTGCACTTCAATTTGAAGGGAGTTTGAATGAAGGTGAAATATTTGCAATCACAATTTTAGGAAGTCTTAGTTTACAAAAACAAAAGGTGTTGGTTTTAGACTGGTGTTGTTAATATTTATTTTTATGAAAAGACATCTGAGAGCTGTGTGTTGGACAGATTTGAGTAGAAGCGGATTGCATGTGATCTATTTAATCAGTACTTGTAATTAGATTATATTAAAGTCAAGTCACATTTATTTTATACAGCGCTTTTAACAACACAGATGAAGTCAATGCAGCTTCACAGTATTAAACAGGAAAAACCATGTGTCAATGATGCACAAGGCCTACAGTAAACACTCAATTATCAATTAAATTCAGTGATGATTATTAAAATGTTTAAAGTTTTAAAATGTTAATTTCACGTGTAATGCAGTAATTCAGAAATTTGTTTGTTTTTTGGGTCAGCAGAATCTTTCACCTAAAACATTTGCTTGAAGCTTCTTTAAAAAAATGGTTATTTATATATAAATACACACACATACAGTATATATTTTCAGAATATTCACATGTATACACATTTTATAGTATTATATGTTATATCATATATCATATATATATTTTTCATATACAGTGGGTACGGAAAGTATTCAGTAATTTTTTCCCTTTGTTGTATTGCAACCATTTGCTAAAATCATTTAAGTTCATTTTTGTCCTCATTAATGTACACACAGCACCCCATACTGACAGAAAACACAGAACTGTTGACATTTTTGCAAATTTATTAAAAAGGAAAAACTGAAATATCACCCTTTGCTCAGTATTCAGTAGAAGCACCCTTTTGCTGGAATACAGCCACGAGTCTTTCTGGGGAAGATGAACAAGTTCTTCACACCTGGATTTGGGGATCCTCTGCCATTCCTCCTTGCAGATCCTCTCCAGTTCTGTCAGGTTGGATGGTAAACGTTGGTGGACAGACATTTTTAGGTCTCTCCAGAGATGCTCAGTTGGGTTTAAGTCAGGGCTCTGTCTGGGCCGTTCAAGAACAGTCACAGAGTTGTTGTGAAGCCACTCCTTGGTTATCTTAGCTGTGTGCTTAGGGTCATTGTCTTGTTGGAAGGTAAACCTTCGGCTCAGTCTGAGGTCCTGAGCAGGTTTCATCCAGGATATCCCTGTACTTGGCCGCATTCATCTTTCCCTCGATTACAACCAGTCGTCCTGTCCCAGCAGCTGAAAAACACCCCACAGCAGGATGCTGCACCACCATGCTTCACTGCTGGGACTGGATTGGACAGATGATGAGCAGTGCCTGGTTTTCCCCAAAAAGTTCTATCTTAGTCTCATCAGACCAGAGGATCTTATTTCTCACCATCTTGGAGTCCCTCAGGTGTTTTTTAGCAAACTCCATGCGGTCTTTCATGTGTCTTGCTCTGAGGAGAGGCTTCTGTCGGGTCACTCTGCCATAAAGCCCCGACTGGTGGAGGATGCAGTGATGGTTGACTTTCTACAACTCTCTCCATCTCCAGACTGCATCTCTGGAGCTCAGACACAGTGGTCTTCGATTTCTTCTTTTCCTCTCTCACCACAGTTTCTCCTGTGGCTTTCCGTACCCACTGAACATATTTTCTTATAAATATATACATGCACGTGTATGTTTTTATACATAGATGATAAATATACTAAATGAAGAACCATGTGAAACTGATCAGAAGAGCTCTCAAAACTATTTAGGTCTGACACCATCCTGACCTCAAACAATTCTCTTCAAATGATCCGAGGTGCTATCCTCATTCATTTATACTCTAAATGACAATTATTGACTTATTACTTCTCCTGAGGACTATTAGACTCATCTGAGACAACAGACAAAAGCTGAAGTTCAGAGCAAGAGGAAAGTGAAGGAAAGTCTGGTCTCTCTGTGACCTTTCCTACTGCTATTGATTTCATAAATGGCAAAGATTCCATAGGAAAGTTGATATGGTTCAAACCGATATACAGCAGATCTTAATTAGAGCATAGCGTCTGAGAAAAGAGATATATGTATTGACACAGATCGAGGAAACAGAATAACAGTGAAACCACAAGAGAAGAGATGGAGATTTAAGTAATATCACACTTATAATCTCACTGCTGTTTTGACTCAGACCGACGGTTCAATAAACAAGATGTTCATATAAAGAAACTTAGATTTTAGACACAATATTCCCAGTCTGATCCCCCTATCATAATACAAATCCACATGTGAGTTAACAGAGCTACTGAGAAACACACAGCAGCACGTCAACTTCATTCATTCTAACTTCATTAGAATCATTTAAATGACTCACTCATGAAGACTTATGGATGAATCAGTGTTTTGAACAGATCATATGAAAGATTGATTCAATCACTGACTCACCTAGTGTTTTGGCCCTGAATAAATCCATATTTTGAGCTAATTAATTGAGTGAATGATTCAAAGACTCTCTCTTAAAAACTTCCAAATAAATCAGTGTTTTGAACAAATCATTTACATGAATGATTCAATGACATATCTCTTGTTTTGTTCTTAAATAAATCAGTGTTTCTGAATGAATTGAGTTTAGTGAATGATTCAATGACTCACACAGAGACTTATGGATGAATCAATGTTCTGAAAAAATCATATGAAAGAATGATTAAATAACATCTTATCACTTGTTTTGTTTCTGAATAAATCTATCTTTTGAACAAATTAGCTGAGTGAGTGATTCATCCCTTGTTTTATTCCTGAAAAAAAGAAAATATATTTTTTAAAACATATCATTTTCCTCAAAGACTGTCACTTGTTACCAGTCACACATAAATATAAGCAAAAAAATATATTATATGCTATATATACACTTAAATATAAAGTCAGATTAAAATGTCTTAAATGTTATTATTTTACATTTCAAACATCTCATGTTGATTTTGTTATTTATTGCAAATACAGATGCACATATCAAAACATTATAATTTTTTTTTTGTAAGGGTTAAAATTCTAAAACAATAGCCATAAATGTAGCGTTTAAGCAGATTCAGATACATTCACACATTAATAGGACTGAATCATGTGTCTGAAGACCAGAGCAATGGTTAAATGCAATTTTCCTTTATACTTCACTGAAATTCTGGGAGTGATTCTTTAGCACTAAGCGCAATGAAGCATAGACGTTTCTTCTGGATACAGAACAACACTGAAATCTTGTAGACTGCGAGAACTTCGAGCGATCTTAGAATAGCTTCAGCTGGACCAATTTCATTCTTAGCATATGAGCTGGTTTGAAACCTCAGAATTAGATTTAGGAGCTAATAAACAGGTGCACATATCGACAGAGTGAAGTGAGATAATATGATCTGCGTCTGATTTCCTGTTAACCACATAGAGAGTCCATAAAGACATCTGCTGAAATACGATCAAGACGCACAAGAGCTTCACCTTTAAGCTGTTTGTTAACTTAATGCCACAGGCACCGCTAAAGATGCATTAGATCTGAGATCAGCTCTTACACCTTCTCACATCATAATGGATACGGTCAAGAAGAACCTGATCCCAGACCAGCTATTTATCAGACTGGAATCTGCGGCTCCATAAAGGCCTGGATTAAACATCAGATCATTAAACCAACCAAAGGAAAAACTCATTTTTAAATGCAATGCAGGGAATTCTGGGAATGTCAGTTTACATTTTTTTCCCTGTAAGTTTTACAGGAATTTACCATTTAACTGTTTTTTACTGTAGCATTTTCACAGCTTTGTACGGTTAAAAGCACGGCCATTTTTTACAATGTATAGTTTTTTTCTTTTTTTTGCAAAAACAGGTAAATAAAGTTTTTTTAATTTTCACAAATCCTATTTTTATTATGTTATTGCATTTTGAACATATTTTACATATACTTTGTATTTTATTGTGTTTGCTAGTTGTTGTTTTTTTAAAGTAGTTTTTATCCTTAACATGAAGGGAAAAAAACAAAAAAATAACACTGAAAGTGTCTTTGAGGAACCAAAAATGGTTCACTGCTAAAAAAAACCCCATTGGAGATCCTATAAAACATGGACAGAGAGAGCTTTCATCATGTCTTGTATTATAGTGCTTACAAGAAGACTTAGTGCTTTCTGGGGAGTTGTTCCAAGGCAAAGGTGTCTATGTTTGTTTCAGTATCTATGAGCTGCTTCCTAATGAAAACTCGAACGACGGATCTGGACTGTGGACAAGGACTCACAAGCTCAAAATGAATTTTAATACAGGTGATGTGAGGACTGACACTATGCTCTAATTAGTCAAAGGTTTGGTGTAAAATGCTACTAATTAAATGCAATTCAGTGCCTGAGAACTGAAAATGATCCCTTCTGTTTGAGTGTGACTGGAGGAAACACTGACGGGGAAGCAGCAAAGAGAAGAACTGTGTTGTTTATGTCATTGCCTGGCGCTTCAGCTTCGGAGGAGAGCTCTATTTCAGGCTTGATTCGCCTCTCCGGCCCTGAAGGACTCGACAGATAATGCACGTTCTCCTCACAGCGCCCCGGAGAATACACCGGCCCGTTACCGACCACCAGGACTGAGAACTTCACGGGCCATAGATCACCGGCACACAAGCACATCCCACAGGAGCAGAGCGAACTATCACACCGACAAAACCCACAGCCATCCATCATTCAGAGAGAGAGAGAGAGAGAGAGAGAGAGAGAGAGAGGAGAGACAGAGCCAGAGAAAACCAGAACAGAGCCAGAAGACGCTGAACACAAAACTAGAAAAACACAGCATTGTATTTGAATATACAGTGAACATATAGTGAAAAAGCAAGTCATTCATTTTCATTCACAACACCATTAAAAATTATACACGATGCATGCAAGATTATAGCCTATTTATATATATATACAATCTTAACCCTATATATGCATGTAAAGCATCATCTGAGGTCTTCTTTAGCATCATCTCTTCTCATATCTTTGTAAGGGCTGTCTCCAGACTGAAACTTGTGTGACTTAATTTATTTTTTACGAAAAAAAAAGTAACGTGATTAAAATGTTTTATGCGTTGGCTCCGCCCCCAGACCGGCACGTCATCTTACGTTTCAAACAGGTGGCTGTCGACAAATATGAGCAGGGCAACTCCATAAATGCAGTTATACCTAAAAATCCAAGATGTTGGTGCAAACGTGCTGCTGTGTGTGATTTTGTCTCATATTTATATAATAGGATTCCTGCACCTCTTAATCGCGAACACTAAAAACAAACCGCTTTTCTATCGGCTGTGCTGCTCGAAAGCGCAGTGACTTCCAGAAACGACGCGGGGCGATGCATCAAAAGATGACGGCTCCCCCATTCTTCTTGAAATAAGATCTCTGGGCGGAGAGTCCAGGCTGGGCCCTAACTTTAATCATTCATCTAAACAAGAGCTGCGCTGGCGCGAGTCCGCGGGAATCAGAAGTGACGGCGCTCCGGCGCGCTCCTCATTTGTAAACGTGTAAACATATATTTGAGTCAGATTGCTGCCGGCTTCCCGAGCCCTCCGTAGATTTATGTATTGAGTGAGTTTTAAAATTCAGACGGGTGGCGGGGTGAGAGCGAGAAGTACCCCGTCTTTAAGATGAGCGACACTAAGTGACAGTGATTGATGCCCTCTCCGCTCCCGCTGCGAGACAAATCAACAAAAAAATCTACAGAATAAAAAAGGAATATAGCGAACGCAGTCAGCAGGAGCGAGGAAACGCATCTACATAATGAAAAGAGGAGGGGAGGAAAACACACCCGAGGGGAACATCGAGGAGCGGAGGATGACAAACACACAGCCGGAGACGGGTTCACACACCGCGGTCATTAGCGTCTGCCGGAGCCGGAGAGCTCCTGGATTACTTACATTATTAGATCACTCACAAATTACTAACAAATACTAGTGCTGAGCGACGAGTCTTCATCCGAGCAGTCTGATTATGTTACCTACAGTGTAATGAGTATTTAATAGCTACATTTCTCATCGTGCAATTTGTGCTACAGTAGGCAACGATTAATCGCATCCAAAATAAAGTTTTTGGTGTATATAGCCTAATATGTGACCCTGAACCACAAAAATGACTTTTCTTTTATGCCAAAAATCATTTTCCATAAAGATATTTTGTAAATTTCCTATAAATATATCAAAACAATGCTAAGAACTTTTTCAATTTTCAAATTTTCTCAGTTTTGCTCCTCAGATTCCAGATTTTCAAATAGCTGCATCTCGACACAATATTTTCCTCTCCTAACAAACCAGACGTCAGTGGAGAGAAGATTTTGTCAGTAAATTTTGACACTTATGACTGGTTTTGTGGTCCAAGGTCACATATATATATATTTAATATATAAACAATTCATATACATAACAAACAGACAGTGCACTGTGCGTATTTATTATGCATATATAAAGACACACAAACAGTACACATTTCTGAAAATATGTACATGTGTTTACACATATATTTCTATTCATATATTATATGTATTATATATATTGTTGCCCTGCACTACAAATAACATGACACAAATTGTAGTTAGTGGGATCCCACTGAACAATCGTCTTTGTCAGACGTTGAAATGTCATCCCCTGACAAGTCAGAATCAACGTTTTTATGACGTCTTTTTATGACATCTTTTGGACATCCAGTTTCGTTACTGGACGTCCTAAAGACGTCACTGGATGTCCAGTACCAAAACTAAAAAGACGTCATAAAAACTTTCATTCAAAGACAATTGTTGAGTGGGATAATTCACTGCATTTCACATTTTAGCTAACATCATCAGACTACTTTTGATTTCTTTGGTGCTCATTTAGTTCAGCGAGAGTTCGTTGTCCCTCTTGCTGACGTTCGATTGAATACAGAATCTTATTGGTGAACTCAGTTTGGTACGCTTTGCGATGTTGTCTTGTGAAAGTGAACAGAGTCAAGAAGAAAAAGCAAAACTGTAACAAATGAAGCATTGTTTCAGAACAAAACAAACGATGAACAGATCTGAAAACACGATGATATTTCACCTCCCTGATTTAAATTGGATACTCTTGTGCAATTTTTCCAAATTTTCCCCCTAAAACATTCACTGCCAAAACAATGTGGTAGAATTTTGTTGCCATGTCAACCAAGGTTGATACGGACCGATTTAACCTCCTTAAAACAAAATAGTGATTTTTTTTCTTCAAAAATGAATCAGTTTGCCAGACAGGAGAACGACACATAGCACAAAACAGAAGCAAAGATGACAGCATATTTCTACCCAAACAAACTGTTACAGTAAAGTGCATCAAAAATGAAATAAATTACGCCCTTAAACCTCAGAAACACACGAACCATTCAATCTCAGTGTGCATGATTAAGATTCTTCACGTAACTTGTGCAAAAAGTGAATTTTTTGGGGAATAAAATGTTGATTTTTAAAGTGTTTTTGGATTGAATAAAATAATTTTGGTTGAGAAAATAAAGTTTTACAAGAAAATAATCTTTCAGTTAAAATTTTCTGTTTATTTGAAACCTTACATTTTCTTGCAATTAATTGTGAAATGTGCTGGCAATTTCTGAGTGAAAGTATGTTTTGTCCTCCTCCAGTTTACTTCTTTAAACGAGCAAAACGTCCAAAAGACAAGACTGTCTGTGACCTCTGACCTCAGTCCTCTCTCGTGCTCGGGTCACACTGCTGCTGCTGCATATTAACATCAAACTCAGAGTGTTTTGTGTCTTAATATTGTACTGAACACACTGATGCTGCGTCACTGAAGAAACTGAGCGCCACAGCAGCGCGCGCGCGTGTGTGTGTGTGTACATGAGAGTGTGTGTGTGTGTGTTTGTTATGCATGCATTGAGTGGTTGTGCATGTGTGTGTTTCTCTCTCCTCCTCCAGACTCCAGCGCTTGTTAAAAACCAAAAGCAGGAAACACAATTTCACTCCAGACGAAGAATCAATAGTCATCTGAAAAGCATTCATCAAAACGCCGAGCACTTTCCAGGAATATTCATGCTTTGATCAGTCGGAAGTTCTCGGCTCGAGCGGCCGCTGGTTTCTGAACATGCACCTTCTTCAAGGACGAAGCGTTCGGACCCTGACCGAGCGCAGCACACACACCATCTGCTCTCAGAGCTCAGTTCTGCTGATCACCAGCTCTCAGAGACACACTCCTCGTCTGGAGACAGATGCTCAGAGATGTTTCTCCAGGGCTGAAACGCTGAGCGCTGATTGCTGTGGAGATTCAGATCTAAACGGCACGTGTGTTATCAGTCTGAAACCGAAGCTGTGCTGATATACTGTATATAGAGCGTGGATTTGTTCTGCTTCTTGAGTTTATGCATGCTTCCATCCAGATGACTACAGCATTGGAGTCTCTCTACAAAACAAGTGTCTCCAGATAACAAGACACAAAATACTGCAATACAGCTTAATATATATCTGACTCTGGAGCACAGCTCCTGCATACACACAATACACTGAATGAGTCAACATTCCTTTATGCCAAAAATCATTGGGATATTAAGTAAAGATCATGGTCTCTGAAGATATTTGTAAATTTCCTATATTAAAACATTTTTTATTAATAATAGGCATTGCTAAGGACTAAGGACAACTTTAAAGGCGATTTTCTCAATATTCCAGATTTTCAAATAGTTGTATCTCAGACAGATATTAGCTTGCTTATAGCTTTCATATGATCTGTACATCACAATTTCAAAAACTTGCCTCGTTTTGTGCTCCAGAGTCACATATGTGTTGTGTTTGCATTGTATATAATATATATATATATATATATATATATATGTTAAATATATAAAGTAGTACACACATCTAATACTAAAAAAATACAAATATATAAGTATAATAACTGTTTTTTTTTTGTAATATTTTGAATTAGATTTAGATTTTTGTATTTTATATTTACATTCACAATATTTTAAATACTTTTTACATATTACATATCTACATATAAATACATGCATACTTTTGTTATTTTAGTATAAATTTTATGAATAAAACTTTTGTGTTGTTCATTTAAAGTAACACAATTTTATTAATTAGCATTTTCAAAATAAACCAAATGAAAATGACTAGTTGAGCTTAACTATAAATTAATATTTATATATTTTTTTATTTAGTTCATGTTTATTTCATGTTACCGAACACTAGTGACCCTGGAGCACAAAACCAGTCGGAAAGGTCAATTTTTTTAAACTGAGATGCATACATCATCTGTAAGCGGATAATAAATCATCTTTTACTGATGTCTGGTTTCTTAGGATAGGAATCTGGAATCTGAGGGAGTAAAAAATATTGAGAATATTGAGAAAATCACCTTTAAAGTTGTTCAAATGAAGTTCTTCGAAATGAATATTACTGATCATAAATGAAGTATGAATATATGATATATTTACAGTAGGAGATTTACATAATATCTTCATGGAACATGATCCTTTTTATATCCAAATGATTTTTGGCATGAAAGAAAAATGAGCAATTTTGACCCATACAGTGTACTGTTGTGTATTTCTAAATATAAATAATAAATAAAATATAATATAAATAAAATATAAATATAAAATGAATGAAGTTGTTTTGTTTAAGTTGGCCTTGTCTGCTCAGTGTGTGTGTGTGTGTCAGTGTGTCAGTGTGTGTGTATGAGCATGCATATGAGAGAGTGTGTGTGTGTGTATGTGTCAGTGTGTGTGTGTACTGTATGAGCATGTGTATGAGAGAGTTTGTGTGTCAGTGTGTGTGTGTGTATGAGCAAGCGTGTATGAGTGTGTGTCAGTGTGAGTGTGTGTATGAGCATGCGTGTGAGAGAGTGTGTGTGTGTGTGTGTTTGCGTGTCTGTGTGTGTGTGTGTGTATGAGCATGCGTGTG
>JAUMHR010000099.1:4268765-4280524 GCA_032361145.1 Enteromius fasciolatus | reverse complement strand
GTGAGCAGATGTGAGGAGGTGTGTAGTGTAAGGAGGTGTGTGGTGTGGGAAGGTGCGAGAAGGTGTGAGGGGGTGTGAGGAGGTGTGTAGTGTGAGCAGGTGTGTGGTGTGGGAAGGTGCGAGAAGGTGTGAGGGGGTGTGCAGTAGAAGTTGTGCGTAGGTGCGAGAAGGTGTGAACAGATGCGAGGAGGTGTGTAGTGTGAGGAGGAGTAAGGTGTGCGATGTGAGGAAGTGTGTGGCATGAGCAGGTGAGACAAAGAGACAAAAGAGACACAGCTCATAGATGTTGTGACTTGAGAAGGAACGGTGAAAGTGAGAGAACGGTGTAAGGGCCTCTGTTATGGTCAGAGTCTCCTCACAGAGATGCTCACTGCTGTACTCAATCTCGAAACCTTGAGGATTAGAAAGTTCTTTTACAATCAGTAGTCGAGTCGCACAGACAGGAAATCGCTCCAGAGCGTTTCCAGCTAAACGTCAGCATCTGATCAGTGTCATGCTGAATTTGGGCTGTCACCAGATATGACATTTAGAAACATAACGAATAGGCAGCTCAAACACAACAGCACGTGTTTGCAGGGATCTGACGCGCAGACGACTGCTAGCGCTGCTCCTCAGTTGCCTGGCGACAAAGAGGCCGAGTATCTCCAAATGGACTTGTGGTTCTGGGCGATGGCAGGGAAAGTTCCTGAGCTGCTCTTTTCTAACCCGACTGGCTTCATGACTTAACAGGCTTCTAACACTGATGCTCATGAGCTCTAAAGCTTTTTTTTAAGGAAGCCTAGCGGGCTCTGGACCAGCGTTTGTCCTCCTGAGCTGTGCCTCATCATTTACTCTACTCGGGTTGCCATGGTTTCTGCAGGAATCTTTGAGATCCTGAAGGTTCCTGCCAATCAAGGTCACGGCGCGACAAAGGCACGAGACGACAAACCTCCCACTCAGCACAGCAGCACCTCTGAGCCGTGAACGCAGTGAAAACGGCTCTGAGCCTCACAGACCGCGTCAGCAGAGGAACAGGTTCGGTCTCTGGTCAGCGAGGTGAATTCTGAACATTGTTTCTCCTCTTCGCTGCGTGTTCAGTAGTTTGTAGGGATGAATAAAGCTAGAGCATTGCCAGCTTTCATTCT
The DNA here is from genome assembly GCA_032361145.1 of Enteromius fasciolatus. Lineage (NCBI taxonomy): Eukaryota > Metazoa > Chordata > Actinopteri > Cypriniformes > Cyprinidae > Enteromius > Enteromius fasciolatus. The sequence continues at coordinate 4,279,400 of JAUMHR010000099.1, read as the reverse complement.
CTACAGCGAGGCAGCGATGGGCTTCCAGCCAGCGAACGCCCACACAATCCTGTATAATTCCTCACTCAAACACTCTCCAATTCACCCAAATCGACAAAGCTGCCACTGCCAGACCCCGCAAAAAAACACAAAACAGGGTCATATTAAAAACCATCAAGCATTCATATCATTAATATCAGTACAAATCAGTTATAGGTAATGATTATTTGAGAAAAAATGTTATGTTATGGCACATATAGGAATGATAACAAAAAAACGATGGCTTTTTCCTTCAATCCTTTCTTAGGAATGCTAATTTTGATCTCAACTTTAAAACAATCACGCAAAACATGAAAGAAAATATATATTTGCCCATTTTTGTGGCTAGAACGGTTATTGTAATCGAGTCACTCAAAGAGGAAATTTGTTGAGTTGTTTTTGTGGTCCAATCAGAACGATGCTTCAGCGATTGTGTGTTTATTGTGTTGTTTTGCCTCTACAGCAGACTGAACCGTGAGTCAGGTTCACATGACGCCTACACAGTCGCCCACGCAGACACCCACGGGCCGTATGCACGCAAACACACACACACACACCCTTCAGCCGTGTGAGGAGCCCTGTGTCCATCACAGCAGCAAAACGTCCAGCAGAACCAGAATCACACCGAAACAATCTAAAGAAGCCACTCAGAGAGCAGTCTGTCCTCGAGTACGTGAAGATGGAGAGATGACAGATCCCATCCCACTTTCTGCTCTTAGATTGTCTGTCTTCACATCTGAAAGCTCTGCCGGCGTGGTGCGAGTCGCTCTTCCATTATCAGGATTGCTGGTAATTATTTAAAAGCGAGTCTAAGTTGACTAGTCCTCCTCCCCTGCAGTCTGAAGTGTGGAGCAACACACATTCTTTCTTCATCTCCCACTCACATTTAATCTGTTAACCAGCACCAGAATGCTAATGAAACGGACGTCGATTTGATGTTTGAGACTAATTGCATGTTAAGAATCAAACCGGTTTGACATGTGTGACATCCGACTCAGTTTGGGTTAACGGCCGGAATGAGTCAATGACCCAAAGATCTGGGTTCAGTTCAGCTCTTATAGAACTGGAAAGAGGATCTGTTCTTTACTGCAACTGCTTTATTTAGTCCTGCGGTGAAACACTGCTGGCTGGATGAAGGCAGCGCCACTCTTCACGCCTCTGTGGTGAAACAGAAGCGCTTAATTTATTCAAATTTGATTTGACCTCGATGATCTTGAGACTTCATAACGCTCGGTCTGAAGGAGGAACGGATGCCGAGTCTGGTATCGAAGGGCTACAGACAGAGTCAGCGATTAGACACGACCTGGTGTAACATTCGCCCAAATGCATTAAAGCCCATGTATGATAATGCCTCTATTAATTAATGGAGGGTGAAACATAATTAGCTTGGGCCGTCCTCCGCCGCGGCTCCATTAGACGGGCGATGTAGGAATGGAAGTGCTCTCGTGGGCGGCTGTCGGTGTAAATGTGCTGTTGTATATGTATGCTGAGTGTGAGTGTGTGTGAATCAGGCTATTTGTGTGTGTGTTGGGGGCTGAGAGCCCTTGAGAGAAAGAGTATGTAGGCAGGGGTCCACACACACACACACACACACACACGCACACACACACACACACACACACACGTGGGTGGAGAGGTATATGGAGTTAAGTCTGTTCACTGCCTGCCGATTGATCACTTGTGTGAATAAGAGAGAAAAAGACACATAGTGTGTGTGTGTGTGTGTGTGTAAGAGAGAGAGAGAGAGAGAGAGAGAGAGAGAGAGACGCGAGTGATTTTATATCACAGTAAGAAATACGTCTGCATGTAGAAGGCAGCTCACTTCAGATCATGCCAGTGAAGGACAAGCTTAGAAAAAATACAAAATGAGGACAGTGAAATAAAGAAGAACATTTTGGAAAATAAATGGAATCCCACATGCTATTGCTGACATCTCAGGTAAGAGACTTCATCTCTGTGTGTGAAGTATTTACTCTTTAATTCAATAATCTGCATTAACGTCACTCAATCTGAGACTTTATGAAGTCTTTCTGAAAGACAGATTAGTAAAGATGGAGGAGATCACAAACACTACAGAACTGTTAATCGCTCCAGATCAAGTCACTGACACATATATCGATATATTTAAGTCATGAATATTTAATCTGATTTTAAACTCCTGTTTTCTCTAGTTTCAGCGGGAGAAGTTCGAGGCGCGCTCACGTGAAACAAGGTAAATGTTCCTTTCTTTCTGTTCGTCGTTTAGATCCGTGTATCTTCTGTCCTTCATTGCCGTTTCTGAATAAAACACTGACGGGTTTCCCGCGGCCAAAGCAGCTTCATGAAGACGTCAAAACTAGCGGTTCTGTAGAATCTTTCGGTTAAACTCGCCGGTGACGGAACTAACGTTAGTTCGTTTGGTTAACATGTTGTAATGTCTAGTCTAGTGCACTAACTAGCTTTGAGAGCATCCTAACGTCTGGACGCTTCGGCGATGGAGAAACAGATGACAAATAAAAATCAGTTTAAAAGCATTTTGGATTACACTTTATTTAAAGGTGTATTGTCACAGTGTAATTCTGAGTAATATTAATTAACTACATGCACTTACTATGTGGTTCGGCATTGTAGAGTTTGTTTTATAAGCGACTCAAATTATTGTTTACGACTATCCTGGAACAACAATACACTTTTTTCCCCCACCATCTGAAATGGTGACCACAAAAGGCCACTTGAGACATATTAGTCAACAGTACATGCATTTGAGCACATCTCTGTAAATAAATTCTGCAAAAACACACACAGACGCTGTCGCCCACACAGAGTCACGGGCTCCAGGAGCCAAGCAGCAGTCCTTCCAGACTCATGTAGCGTCCATTACAACTAAAACACAGGAGACATTTTGTAGATGTTACACCAGAATCGTTTGCGAAAACCATATAAAAATGAACAAATTTAACTAGTACTAGATCTACTCATGCTGCACTCATGGATCTGAACGTACAGTGAGACTGCAAAAAAAAGGCTTATCTTCGCATTTTTGTCCTGTTTCTGGTCAAAATATCTACAAACTTTTAAAATAAAATACTTTTACTAGATAATTTCACTTACCCCACTGGCTGATAACTTTACTTATTTTAAGCAAAATGCACTTAATTTAGTTTTTTCCCTACAAAGAAGACTAAACATCTTATCTTTTTTGCAGCATGACCGTAGATGTTTAAGCATTAGTGTGAGATGTCATGTAGTTAATGCTGAAGGCTACATAACAGCACATCAGGTGTCTTATTGATATTATAAAATAGTGTATTCAGAATTAAAATATGAAGGGCATATCGCTGAAAAGAGAGTGGAAACAGTTGTTTTCTAACGACTGTCTCCTGTATTTGAATGATGTTATAATTCACTTCTCGACGTATATGAAGGGTTGCTTCAGCTCATGACACTCCTTTGTTTTTCAATGAATGGTGCCGCTGACCTTCCCATTGAGAAAAAGCCACAGTAAGCTCCGCCCCTCTCATGCGATAGGTCAGAGTAAAGAGGCACCGCCCATCTGAGCTCCCGCCTCTCTTTAAAGGGGTCGGACCGGCAACATGTGACTCGATTACAGCGTGGGAGTAAAAGGGGAGAGAAGAAGAGATCGAGACAGGAATGAGGGGAAACTAGAGGAGAGCAACGAAAGAAAGAGAAGAAGGTGGCGATATGAAGGCAGACGAGAGTTTTCCTCTGAATTAATGTGAGTACTGCTACTGCATACACAAGTCATCATGGTATTATTGTTCCAGACAGATAAAGTGTTTCTTGTGACACAGTATTATGATGATTTTGTGATGGAAAAATAAAAAAATATGATAAAGTTGATGAATTTAATGTAGAGCAAAAGCAGGAGCACATGTGAACTGACAGCACCTGTCTCACCGGCGGCCCTTTGAAGCAGATTAGTCATTAAACTCAAGACGGACACCAAAGACTAACCTTAACCTGCTTCTTCATGCTTTCGTTCCAGCACTCCTTTCCGACAGACATCAACTCACTGAGAAAGAAGAGAAAGAACTTGAAACAGGTTTGGCTTCAGATGAGAAAGAGTGTGAGAGAAAAGGAAAGAAACAAGAGTGACTTGAGGAACAGAAAAAGGTTGTTTTACTGTCATCTTTACAGACGATTAGGAGCATCCGATACCTTCAACACACACAGAGCTACGGTCCATTCCAAGACGTTCTGAAATATCATCTCCCATCTGAAGGATCTCTGCCATCATCTGTCGCTCGTGTGTTTGTCTCTTCAGCGATCATGAAGCTCAAGAGCAGTCAGACATACTAAACTCAATCTAGAAACCATTTTAAATGAGCCATCTCTCACATAATTAATGGTCATTATATGTTCATAGTTATTGAGGGACAGTCAAAATATTTGTACTATTCAGTAAATGATAAGAGAGACATCATCCTAACATGAGCTTGATCTGAGTTTAAGCGAGGTTCTGAGACGTCGCCATTGTGTTTGTCCTTGTTCTGTTTTTAATGGCGAAGAGTGAGCGAGAGCATGTGGGTGAAGGGTAACGCATGCTTTTATGAATGAGCTGCTGGGACGAGTGCTCTGATTGGTCAGATCCATGTCTCTGTGTCTGTAGTGAAACACGACACCACAACTCAACACACAGCGTTTCCTGCTGCTGCTTTTATCAGCAGTTAAAACACAGCTGTACGATCAGACATGTGCTGGAAGAGAAGGCTATTCTACAGCCTGGTCTTCGTCCCTGTTTGTCCAGCAATGATATCAGGCTCAAGAGTCGACACCCACAGCGGTCAAACACCGACCGGAGAGAGAGAGAGATCGAATCCTCCCTCCACGGGTCTCTCTGGAGTGTTTTAAGCTGTCTGTGCACATATAAAGATCTGTAAATCTACAGAGAGTCTCACACACAGAGAGATTTATAAAAGTTAAGACTCCTCCGTGATGCTCCGCATATCTAGGGCACTCTGAGGGGACATTTGCATAACTCCGCCCAAATCTTTACACAAAGAATGGTGGTGTGACTTATTCTTGCTGTAGTATTGTTGTCATGGAGACGGTGTGTTTCCAAATATGGTAACAGGCGTAACATTTCACACGCTTGAGGTATTTGGTTAAATCACAGCACACTAGGCAACCGGCCAATCAGAGCACAGCACGCTGTTCAGAAAGATGAGCTTTGTAAAAATAACTACATGTTTCAGAAAGAGCCCGGTATGTGGAAAATAATCTTAAGACACGGGAAGTAGTGTTTCGTTCCTCTCGGGTGAAATGAAACCAGTTTAATTCTAGGCTGCAGCAGAGTCAGATTGTGCAGAGGACTCGTCAGATTCCCAGAGTCTTGTACAAATGTGTTTTTTAACCTTAAACTGCGTAAACACATTGCATTACACCAGATACACCAAGAAATGTTACATTTTAGCATTATTATGTGACCCCTTTAAACCCCTCCTGCTTCATCCTTTCACATCTCCACAGGTCATAGGTCACAGCAATGTCCAGCATCATCAGGACAGACCTGGAGAAAGGACAGCAGGCCTCCTCCCGCCAAATAATGTCACATGACATCGTGGAAACAGGAGCCGGTGAGTGGAAAAAGAGCGTCACGCATCAGTCGTGTGACAGAACGAGAAGGACAAGGCTCTCCTCTGAAGTGTGCTTCTGTCCAGCTGCGGTCAGCTTCCAGAGTGACGTCTCGCTGCTGCAAACACATGAGTCAGCTCTTAATCTGGAACGCTTCCCGACCTGTTTAACTTTCCACCGGCGGCTCTTTTTCCAGGCCACTTCTGCCCGTTACGCTCACTTCCTGGCCATTATACAATCGGCTGAGTTTAATGTACCTGTTTTGGCGTTGAATGACCATGTTCCATGAACCGTCTCCCTTCAGTGAACAGACAACATGCATGAAGATTGTGTCTGTTTTGTTAACTCCGAGAGACGCAGACGTCCATCCTTCGCTCAGTGGTCAGTGTAGGTCCTGTCTCGGCCAGCAGCTACATCTGGCTACTGGGTCTCTGATGGCCGTCAGTCCGTGATCCAGCAGCGCCTCACAACACTTCAGCAAAAACCAGACTCGGAGGAAAACCACCAGACTGACGCGTTCCTGAACCTGGCATACAGTGTAGAGATCTGTGTCTGTCAAATTACAGCTACATTGTCTGCTGGGTTTCAGAGATGCTTCACACCGGCGAGGCGTTCAGTCAGGAGACCTTTAACAGTGTCTTTAAATCATTCAATAAAGCTTAAACATGGTCACTCTGTCTGAGGAGCCGTTTGTGACGGTCTAATAATTCCCTTTAAAAACAACATTATATGAAAATATGAGTGTCCATCAGCAGCTCCTGAACCAGAACAGAAGAAATGTCTTCACACACACACACACAGTTCTGTCACTGCAGTTTAGAGGAAACTCAGTAGCTTCAGCTTTCCATTAAACAATAGATTGTGAAAAAGTACAAATAAGGGGAAACGAAGACATTAGATTCTTACATAAGGCCATCACTGACCAAACCTAAACCGCGAGACTTCTGGAGGAACGTCGTCTCAGCAGACAGGTGAATCTCTCAGAGGAAATGAGGAACACAGGTTAAGAACAGATGCTCTGCACGTCAGACGCAAACAATCAGTCCATCTGTACATGTTTGTCAGTGAACAACGAAGAACTTGAACCTTTCTGGCGGTTTCAAAAGAGGCCTGTTCAAAAAAAACAGAGCATTTTAAAATAGGATGGTATTCCACCGCTCTCACTTGATGATCGTCATTGTACAGCATTAAACCAAAAAAACGTCATACACATTTAAGAGCAGGTCAAGAGAAGGATCTCCACGTGTCGGCAAGTATGTTGACAACTTGTTTAATAACTCATAAAACATTCTTCAAACAATAAAACAATTTATAGTTTCTGTACAATGCTTACTAAGCAGTTTAATTCTATATAGAAAAATGCAGGAGTAGTTTAAATGACCAAACTCCTTCAAATTTAATGGCAGGTACTCTGGGAAAAATAACAGCATTCCATCCACAAATATCTTCAAGCAATAAATATGTATTTATAAATAGTGTAAATGTACATCAGGATTAGAAACAAACAAGGAAGGAAAAAACAGACGATTTAAACTTTATTCCTTACTCTATGTGCAACCCATTTTCTTTGTGACTTGGCGGTTATGTTTTTTCCACATTGTTTTCCTTTTTCTTACCTAAGAAACAAAATATCCAACATGGTGTCAAAAGAACGAGAACAGGTAAAACATAAAAGCGGTAAAAAATTATATATCACCTAATTCTTCACATTACAAATATTGTTTTTTTGTAGATTTTGCCATCCAAAGTCGTTGTAAAATCGCTATCTACCATACAAAAAGCTAGGCTAGCGCTCCTTCGTGAAGGCGAACCCTTGCGACACAAGGAAAGGTTTCAGGTTTCAGCATGTTAACAAAATACAAAAAGAACGTCTGAAGTCAGTAGTCTGTAAGTGACGATGCCAGTTGTGACACACAATATGTACAAAACGAGTTCCCCACAACTTCCTCCCTAGTCTTTGTGATTATTTTCTCACGTGAAGCAGAGGCGAGCGGCCCGATCAGAAAAAGGTGTGTAGAGAGGAAGTCCGCTCACTAGCACCCCCCGCAGGCCACAGTCACACGCTGCAGTTTATAAACAGGTTGCATAGACACACACAGCCACTTGAGTCTCAGATGGTCACCAGCCACGCGAGAGACGAGCGCCACGGTCCTGAATATCAGAAATGGTCCATTTAGAGAGTTCCAGTAATGCGATATTATCCACATGTACGCCATCTTAATGTCAAGACGAAGATGAATGCAGAGCAGGAGCCTAAAAAACAAAATACAACAGGAGCGAAGAGCGTCATTCATGTTCATACGCATTCTTGCCAATAAATAGGGGTGTTTTTCTGACAGTATTCATGACCTAATGTTCTATTATTTTACAATATGAATAAACCTCTGTTCAGACGAATCATAGCATGTGTTAACTAAAATAAATCACTATTATTGCTACTGGTTTGCTTTCTATTTGTTCTGTAATAGAAGCTACGACTGCGCTGGACGCTCCTCCACGCAGAGAACAAAAACATCACTGAAGACTGTAGTTTGTTTTTAAAACCATTATGAGCTAAGAACTTGAATGTCCTTTTGGAAGCCGCTTCAGTCCAACAGCAGAATTCATAATACTATAATAAACTAAATTCAAAACAGATGAAAGTTACAAAGGTTATTGTTTTCTTAACTCATTACATTCACTTGTGTACGAGGATTTGTCCGTGTTCGTTCAATGAGCTGCAAAAACAGTCCAATATATGATTGTTTTTAGACCTGGAAATAAACTCACACGCATGCACACAGAAGACATGTGATGTCTTCATTCAAACCTGCTTAAACCGCCACTAGTTAGCCTGCATATCCGCACGAGCTAAAGCACACGCTGGAACATTAACAACATATTTGATCAAATAAATGACTTACTAATGAGAACTGGTCGTAAACCTGCATGAGGTCCTCCATCCTGTACTGCTCCAGCACCACGAACCCGTCGAGCTCGTTACTGCCCTTCCGAGCACAATCCTGACACTGAACCACAAAGGACTTCCGGGAGTAACTGTCACTCGTCACAAAGAGCAGGTTAAACACCTCCACCTGGAACAGGGCAGCACAGGAAGGTGATTGAGAGAAGGCTCAGTATTGCTGCTCTCGCGTCCAGCACTCACCTCACAGATGCTGCAGTAATGCGCCGGCTCATCTCGGCTCCGTCTGTGCCAGATCGTCTCCTTCCCAGCAGACACCAGCTCCTCTTTTATCGTCTGACACTGATTGAGCGTCCGCAGCAAACAGAACCTGTGAACCAGATCAAAGATTATCACGTGACCCAGATCAAAAAACGCCGTCCATCAGGGGTGTGAATCATCACTGATTCGATTCCACCGATCATCATGACGAATAAAACATAAATCACTGTTTACACATCAATTTCAGAAAAGCCCAGAGAGATGCAGTGTATGTAAGTTCAGGAGAAACAAACAGCAAGAGCCGTGAACATCTGTCAGTACGTATAGAATATATTCTGCGTTCCACACGACAGAAATGACGGCATGTCTGAAGTAAAACACTGAAATAACAGCAAGTGAAAGGAAACCCGGTCAAGCAACGCTCACAAACATCTCGAATAAGTTAAGTGGGTTAGTCAACTAATTTATAGCAATTGATCAGATAAAACCAACAAATAAGTTGACAATTTTCATTAAAAGAGTTCTTATATAAAGTCCTTTTTGTGGATTTTCAGAATAACTGAACTACACTGAAATACATTCTTACTGTAAAATAACATCAGTCATACCATGAAAATAGAATTGACATTTATATAGAATTAGAAATGGAAACAGTGAAGACATTATTCATTTCAACGACCCTAACGTCACACTCACTTGATCATCTCAAACAGCTTGTTGTCAGACACTTTAATGTTCCTCGCCATGTTCCAGGACAGATGCACCATGGGAACCATAGATTTGACGCTCTGGAGTTTGTTCCACTCGTAGCGTTCGACGGCCAGCTTGTACTGATACGCTGCAGGAGGCAGAAAAACACAACGGTCACACAACGAGGCAGAAACAGTCAGAGAGCCAGGCTGAACATGTCCGCACCGGTCAGAGGGCCCACGTTCCACGAGATGTTATTGCACCAGCCGATGGCCTGACCCCAGTGCACCGTCCCCGTGTTCAGCCACACCAGGTCTCCAGGACGCTGGATGAAGCGGTACACCGGCACGTTCGCCTCGTACAGATCCTCCAGATTGGGCCACCATGAGCCCTTCAGGAAGTTAATGTTGTTCCTGAAAGACAGACTCATGCGTATCAACAGAAGCCACTTCAAGAAGGTAGAGAAGCGTTCAGATCATCACATACTTCTCACAGAAGTCGCTCATCACGCCCCAGTACGGCTCCGGCACAGCGAACCATTCGCAGTCGCCCGGCCCGATGTTGATGTTGACAGCACTGAAGTTATTGTGCTCCTGATGGCCTGAGGACGAACAGAGAGAGATCAGGTCACCGGCTGAAGACAGACGAGCTTCTGAGGCTCTACAACAGCCTAGTTAGATAGTCTCACCTGGAGTTCTGCTGCCCGGGACTTTCATGAAGAGCTGAACTGTGTTCATACCCAGAATGCTGTGGCCCACATGACTCAGGAGGTTCCCAGCAGACACCACACGGGCAAACGCAGGCAGCTTGCTCAGCTCCTGCAGCTGAAGCTTCCACCTGCAGGGGGCAGCACCTCGGTTATTCTCTTACACTGCAGTCAGACACCTCCTTCACGCTGCAGGTCTTGATGCTCAGTTCTGATTTGTTGTCTATATTAGGGTTGCGCGATATGGTCATTTTTCATATCGTCATATCGCCAGCCTGTGAGATTGCCGATACACGATATTATCATGTATGGGTGGGTGGGGGCAAGGGAAGAGAGGAGCTCTGTTTTCTAATGCAAGCCGAACGTCCTTCAAGCGCATCTTCACTTTGCTCATGTTGGTAAAGCCTGCTCTGATGCGCGCACAGACTGTGTGGTCCATGCGCTCAGCATGTGTAACAATCGTGAGCACTGGCTGTACTGGTGC
>JAUMHR010000099.1:4187856-4216151 GCA_032361145.1 Enteromius fasciolatus | reverse complement strand
TCTATATGTGGCTTTTGGATTTTTTAAAGTTCACTTTTATACATAAATTTGTGGTTTTATATAGTTAATAAGCAAAACATCAAATTAAAGAAGCGTTTAGTTTTTATCCGATTAATCGAAAAAATAATCGCCAAATAATCGATTATCAAAATAATCGTTAGTTGCAGCCCTAATCTTCTCTCACACACCCCTGTTCTTCATCCTCAGTCCTTTCTGTAGCGCTGTAGTCTTTATAAAGCGAGGACAATGAGTGAATAAATGTTGTTTGGAATGAGCCGAGGCCTGCGTGCATAATAGAGTTGCATTCTAGGAAGGAGCAGGAGGGTGTTGGTTTATGTTATGGTTATAAACCACATACTCTGAAAATGTGTCATGCATACCCATCATGCTTTGCTGTTGTCACCCTAGATCACCTTCACTAACATGGTGTCTGTGGACGAGCGGCTCGTTTACCGACCACACCCTGAGGACCCAGAAAAGTAAGATTCCTCACTGGTTCTGATGTGAAAGTGCTTAAGGAGCTCCTCAGCTGTGAGTGTTGGGTTCTCTGTGTAATGCTGTGATGTTCCTGCAGAACTATGCTCACTCAGGAGGCCATCATCTCTGTGAAGGGCGTCAGTCTCAGCAGCTATCTGGAGGGACTCATGGCCTCCACCATCTCCACCAATGCAGGAAAGGTCAGCAAACCAACACGCACAACCAACAGTGCCTCTTGGCATTTACAAATAAATGTTTCTTTTTATTTTTAATGCACTATTCCAAAGCATAGGTGGATGAGAACATAGCTATTAACAGTTATGCCCTAAACTTTAGAAGGTAGAATGATAGAATCTCGCTTCAAAGTCTGGAAACTATTTGAAGATGAAAGAATAGAAAAAATGTAAAATTGATCAATTTAAAACATTCACAGGTATATTTAAAACGGTAACTGATTCTATTGCAGTATTTTCAACAAATAAAGACAAAAATCTGTTCGTCATCTGATAAATATGTATACACTGTAGTAATAATAATAATACTTTATATAAAACAATAAAATAAAACAAGGTTATTACAGATAATAAATACTTTCTGCATTTACTCCGGTCAAATAAACTAGACACCAGGCCTGCTAATGCTCGGCTGCTAGCATTCTCAGCACTGTCAAAATAAAAGTCCTTAAAAAAACACATGGGCAAAATAAAGTACTTTAATAAAAGAAAAAACGTTTCTTATCAGGTGATATATGACACATCCACTGGTTTGTTGTGATATGATTGCGTGACTCGATTATGCCAGTTCCTGTCAAATTCAGTTTTACAAGTTTACAATGAATTAAGTTCATCAGTGTTGGTTGTTCATGGGTTAAAGGATGTGCATGTGGTCTGCAGGGTCGCGAGGCGATGGAGTGGGTGATCAGACGTCTGAACACAGAGATCGAGGAGCTGGCCATCACAGCCAGAGGAACCCTGAGGACGCCCATGGCTGCGGCCGTCACCGAGAAATGACCGCGCACCTTCCTCTCTGTCGCATCTTTCTCCAATGGTGGAAGTTCATTCTCGGCGTCCTGCGCATTCAAGCGTCTACATTAGAGGCTGACGGGGACATCTGACGCTCTCAGCTCTGACAAACACTCAAACTTAGTTTTAATGAATCAGTATAACGGGACAGACCCAGGCTCTCTGACGCTCTGATGCCAAACCATTCAGCTCTGTTACAGTCAGAGCGCAGCTGTTGGACGCTTCACCAGCACTTAAACAATTGAAAACTGTTAGGAATATTAAAAGTTATTTTTATTACTACTATTATTCTAGTAACACTTAAACTCAAGCATCAAGGAAGGGAACAAACTCATCAGGACTAGATTTGGAGGACCATCGCAGATGTTCACTGGATTCTTCTGAAGAGAGGATGGTGTGTGACACGATCATCATCAAGAATGTTCTATATAAGGTTGACTATCTCCTTCCCTTAGTAGTGAGCACACGTGCACTTGCTATGATTGTGTGATGATGATGATTGGAAACATCAGAAGAGGGTGAAATACATTCTATTTATTTATTTATATTTTGTAGGTTTGTGTTATTTCATGAATCACAGCTTCATCATCTTCATCGTCAGCGATGAGAAACGGTACGGTGAATGAATATCAGATGTATTTCCTGAACGGTGAAGATGTTGCTTCTGTTTGTGGAGGTGTTGCTGTTTCAGCACAGAAAGCTGTCCAGCATTGAAAGATGCTTGTGTTTTTCCTTCTCCATTGAAGTGGCATTGAAGATCTTCTGTATGTTTGGTTTACTTCAGTTTAAATATTATGACAAACCAAAATAAACAACTACATTTAATGACTTATTTATACTGAATGTAAATGTTGGTTACTGTGTATTTAGTATTAAATCAAATCGAGCGAGTTGGTGCAAAGGTTGAAATCATTTAGAAATTAATTAAATGTCTGTAGTGTCTGTAGTGGTGTAACGAGACAGATCTCTGTTCATCATTTGTTCTCAGAACACAGCCAAAGCTGTTTACAAATGCTGAAATAAATAACATTCATACTAAAAATCACTTGTCGTTTCTAGTTTTAAAGATTGAGATGAATTATGGGTTATGAGATGTGATGTGTGAAGAAACTGAGAGCAAATGTTAGCATTTATGGGTGAAAAACAGATTTAATAAATCAAGTCCCTGGTAACAGACAAAAAAACATGCAATTTCTTTCTGCACAGACAAAGTATCCTTCTGATTTATATTTTATTTAAATATATATAATAAAAAAGTAGTGTAATAAACATTGAAGCTTATTTAAGTTTTTTTTTAAAAAATGAAATTAATAATTAAATACCTTTTATGAATAAAAAGGTACATTTTAATCCACAATCTAAAAAAAAAGGGGGGGGGGTATAAATATTAATTTTTAAATGCAATATATTTGAATATAATTTAGCTGGATATAGTATAGCATTTACTTCTGTCTCACACCCCTAAATGTAGTTTGATTAGCCCTCAGTTTAGAGACTTTTATCTGTGTAATGATCATTCGCGCCACCTACTGGTCATTTCCGCTCCACAACGATTTTCCCGGCATCGCTTTCGGCGCTCCTGCGTCGCATGACGAATTCTCCAACCACCAATAGAATTCCGGTTTACTGCTCCATCTGACCAATCAAAAATCAGATAGAAGTTAAAGGTATTTAAAAGTGGGATATTTGAAATTAAACAGGCCAGAGTCGCAGCGGCTGAGGAGAATAGCGTCGTCCTCACAAGGGTCGAAAGTGTATCTTTTAATGATTTTTCTTAATTTTAATCACCACACACTGCTGGTTTAGTGAATGGTAGCGGGTTATTAACACGGCGAGGGGAAATCATCGCGTTTCTGTCGGATTTGAGGAGGTTTATTCGTGAGGAATCTGCTGAGGTAACGTTAACTTACCGCTGCTTTATCACGACGACGAGAAAGAGCTTCTGAATCTAACTCATTATTGACAGATTCATGACCGAAGGTTTGAAAAAGTTCGTAACGTTATCAGCGAGTTGTGAGGGGAACGTTAGTTTATAAGTCATCTGAACGGGTGCCTTCGCGTATGAGGCCTCAGTCTCCCCCGTGCTTTATTATCGTTATATTTGTGTTATTTATTTCACTGTATTTTACTGTAACTTGCTTCTTGTCATTATGTTACTAAGGTTGTGATGTATTGCTTGTATTTAATGAAATAATGTCGTTGTTTAACCACAGAAAATGGAAACCGCTGCGAGAATCAAATCGAGCAAAGACCTGAAGATTAATCGACCTGAAAATGAGAAGGTATTCGAGGGAAACCGTATATTATGAGCTTCTGTGTTAATTCGTAGAAAGTTACCATGCATTTTGCATGTGTAGGCTTTGCTGTCCACCAAAAATCACAATGTCAATATTTAAATGCTTAAGATTTCCTGTAACGTTACCTACAGTTCTGTATAGACAGTGCTATATTTCATGTTTAGATCTGTATTTACCAGAAAGTAAAGATCAAGCTGTTATTTAGCAGATGCATTTGAAGAGTTTACTTGCAAAAATAGTGTTTGTTATCGGTTTCAGAAGTATCATAAGCTTTATTTTTATTATTTTAACAAATCAAAAACCCAGCTGCAGTTTGATTGAGATTATTTAAAAAAAAAAAATCAGTTTTTGCAAATAAACGGTTAATAATGACAAAGTACAGTAAAAAGGCTGTAAGAATACAATTATTTTTTTGATGCAATGAAATTCATGCAATAAATGTTTAGGTTTTTAGCGTTTAGATTTAGACCGCGCTACCTCTCGTGTTCAGAGCAGTATTTACTAAGAAGGTTAATAGTATTTTGTCGTAGCAGATGCTCTTCTCCAGAGTTGTTAGTAGTGTAATTATTACAGTAACTGATTCTTCAGGAGCATTTGCGCATGCATGTTTATGACACGTGTGTGTGTGTTCAGCAGGTTTCTGTTGGCGGACCCAAGAGGGTTCCAGTGACCCAGAGCGCTCAGAAGCTTGGTTCGATGCGTGTTCTGGGCACGGCCCCAGGGCCACAGCGTGTTCAGCGTCCCGTGAATCAGCAGAAACCTGCCGGAGTCCAAGTTCCTGTGAAAACGGCGTGTCCAGGAGATCAGAACGTTAATCCAGATCAACTCAAAACAGCATCACAGACCAAACCACAACCGAAGTCTCTTCCTGTAGCTGAGCCTACAAAAACCATTGTACCCAGCAAACAGGACAAACCTCAGCGTAAGCATGACTTCTGAGGAGACGTCTGAACATTATGGCACATTGCGAACGTAATAATGACTTTTCTTCTGCTTTCCAGAAACTCCTTCCACTGGAACATCCAGTACTTTATCCAATAAGTAAGTCAGTTTTATGTTAAGTTTTTACACTTAAGTGCAGCTGTCACGTCCAAAGCCTTTATAAAACACTGGAGAGAAATATTTTGGTCACTACAGGCATAAAAAAAAAAATATATATATATATTTTTATTATTATTCCTGAGTGTTTTTTGAAGGCAACATGGATTCTAATGATCATTTGGACAGACGGGAGTTTAACACTGCTGTTCTCTGTTCTCTAGGAAAGCATGGAGTTTAGAGAATTTTGACATTGGCCGAGCTCTGGGAAAAGGCAAGTTCGGCAGTGTGTATCTGGCCAGGGAACGTCAAACCAAGTTCATCCTGGCACTGAAAGTTTTGTTCAAGAAGCAGCTGGAGAAGGCTGGAGTGGAGCATCAGCTGCGGAGGGAGGTGGAGATACAGTCACATCTCAGGTAGAAGCGCTCTCCATCTACCGTCAATCAGTACCTGGGAGCGTTTACAAACTTCAGCATGGAGTAGAGCTGGGTCTCGAGAACTGGTTTATCTGGACAAAAAGCACAGAAAACTGTCAAAATATCCTCTTAAACAGTCAGTAATTTCTTTTTAATAACGTGAATGTTAAACCGCTATGAAACCCTTTTGTAACACTATTTTTATCCGTGCATTCAGTCTTAATGTGACTGGAGCCTAATAACCCTGTACCTCGTTATTAAAGTTAATCAAAGAACTGAATACATTTTTAAAGTACTAATTAATAAATGAAACCGAAATTTGTGTGACTTTAAAGATTCATCCATTTTATTTATAAAAAGGGAAAACTATTTTTATTTTACCTTTTGTTTGATATTTAAAATTACCTGAGCTGTTTGGGTGTCGAGTTGTGCTGTGGCTGATTCATTTATTTTATTACAAACTGTTTACTTTTGATTTATTTTTATTTTTTTGCTTTGGGAACTTGTGAAGTGATCTTGTGGTTTCCTTTCAGACATCCCAATATCCTGCGTCTTTATGGCTATTTTCACGACACGGCACGTGTTTATCTCATCCTGGAGTTCGCTCCTAAAGGAGAGCTGTATGGAGAGCTCCAGCGCTGCGGGACCTTTAATGACCAGCGCAGTGCCACGGTCAGAAACCACCTTCTGCTCCTGCTTCATGTCTCATGGTTGGTGTGTGAAGACTGATAACGTCTCATAATAATGGGTTTCTGGTCTGCTTGCAGTATATAATGGAGCTGGCAGACGCTCTGAACTACTGTCACTCCAAGAACGTGATTCACAGAGACATTAAACCTGAGAATCTGCTCCTGGGCTCCAGTGGAGAGCTGAAGATCGCAGACTTCGGATGGTCCGTCCACACACCCTCCTCCAGGTCAGCCTTCTGCTTGCATAAGCAGCTGTAATAACTGTGGTTTTGTGCATGTTGTCGTTGTTTGTTTCGTTAACCGTTAAAGTGCCATGGTGTTGGTCTCAGTGGTCCTCTTCTGCTCGTGAGGTCACTGATACACTACAATATGTGACCCTGTTCTGCCAGAATGAGTCTGAATGTGCATGAAAAGTGATATTTTGATGATTTTGATTTTCACAAAATTGCAAAAAGGCAATGCACTCGGCCTATTTTGATTTTATTTTTTTTCTCTCCTTTTGTAACTTTCAGAATTGTTTATTTTTTCCTTGTGACTTCAGATGGGTTTGAAAATAAAAACTCATTTTGCCAGCACGGGTCACATTATCGTTCTAATTTAACTTGTTTCATTGCTGCGAATTGAACTCCCTCATAATCTCATGCAAGCAATCTAATGGTTTTTTGTATTTAACAGAATCAAATATAATGTAAGCCTTTATAACAATGTGTCTATTTTCCTTGGTTTAAGAAAACAAGCAAAGAGCATTTACTTATCCGAAAAACATCACAACTGACTTCAGTCCAGCGCTAGTTAATGCACCTTAAAAAAATAAACGCCCGTTATAATTGGTTTTATTGTTATCTATGGACTGATTATAATTGGTTATCAAAATGAACCCGTGCACACAATTCTATGGGCACAGCTCTTATGTGCAGTTCATGGTGTTTGATTTCCTGAGAAGGGGTTTTTCTCTGTATATCATGCTTCTCTTGCCGTCTGTCAGGAGGTCGACGCTGTGTGGCACGCTGGACTATCTTCCTCCGGAGATGATCGAGGGCAAGACACACGACGAGAAGGTGGATCTGTGGAGTCTTGGAGTGCTCTGCTATGAGTTTCTGGTTGGTCGTCCACCTTTCGAAACCAAGAGCCACGAGGAAACGTACCGCAAGATTTCTAGAGTAAGTGAAACGTTCAGAATCTCCTAGCTTTGCACAGGCGATCAGCTATGAGAAGTTCAACAATCTTTCTATTTTGGACATATTGCTGATTATTTTGAACCCATTTTATGTAAATGATCTTGTGTCTAATTATTTGTAGATCTTAATCACGTGTCTGCTTCTCTTCAGGTGGAGTTTACATATCCTGTTCATGTGAGCGAGGGCAGCAGAGACCTTATAAACCGATTGCTCAAACACAACCCCATGCACCGTCTCCCTATCCAGGGTGTCATGGTGCACCCGTGGGTGCAGGAGAACTCCTGTAAGAAACCAACCACGCAGACCGCAGCCAACAACTAAATCCATTCTTCATGCTTGGACTTGCGTGACCTGGAAATGGGCCGTCAGTATCTTCAGTTTCATCATCTTACTGATCTCTTCTGCCGCTCTTGGCATCACTTGTTTGTTGTTTTTACATGTTGTGCTGTTCACGCGCTACAATTTACATTTGTAAATATGTAATTAAGCCACATTTGTAAAGTTTTAACAATTACTTGAAACAATAAATGTTTGTTTTTATTATAAGGAGCTCAATAGAATGTAATGTATCTGGTTTGTGTGTATGTGGGAATAAATTCCTTTTAAGATCCAACAAAACCATGCTGAATTACTTTTTCTTTATATTAAAATACTTTGCTTTCAAGATCTGAGTGCTGTTTACTGTTCTTGGCTTTCATTTCATTTTGCTAAGTGTTGGTGGTTTCTGTGGTTCATAACCAGTCTTTTGTTTCCAAAAATACATTCATTAGAACTGTGTGGTACTGTAAAAATAATCAAAACAGGGCTGCAGCGTGACGGTTCAGTACTTCTAACCCATTGGTCTCATACTCCATTTCTGGAGGGCCACAGTTCTGCTCCAACCCTAATCAAACACACCTGATTAATTAAGGTATTTAGGATTACTAACTAGCAGGTGTGATTTGGAGCTAAACTGAGCTGTGACCCTCCAGGAACTGTGTTCAATGCGCGAACCCCTTTTATTATTATTTTTTTTCCCCCTTTTGTTCTTTGTTTTTAGTGCTCATCTTTATACATACCTTTTTCTCTTTTCTTTAGTTATCCTCTGGTTTATTTTTTTTATACTACTATGCACTGTGACCTTCACTAGATTTACCATTAGTCATCACACTCTTCCTCCCATACAGGTTAATTATATAGTGATTCTCACAATTCCCAACTTGACAGGTTCCACAAGCCGGCATGCATGGTAGTCCATATGCCCTGCAACTGCAGTGTTGTGTTCGGCAGGCAGTCTAGGGCAGCAATCCTACTGGTCATAACTGGCAGGAATCGGTTGTCCTCCAGTTTCCATACCCAATCCACTGTGTTCATGTCACCTTCCGTTCCAATCCACACCATGATCTGGAGGTAAACTTCGGCAGTGGTATTTGGGTGAGGACTCAGTTGGAGGGAGATGTTCTGGGGTAACGTGATTAGGGAGTTAACTATTTTCTTGCTTAAAAAGGCAAGTGAAACTACTCTTTCTGACAAACAACACTGCCATTGGTCCCATGGACATTTCTTGCTTGATGTGAAACATGTTTGCACAGGACTGGATGGTTGATTTTTTTATGTCATTGTCTCTTTGTACACTTGCGTTGTTGATTCCATCAGCTCCCTTCTGATGAACCTCAACCACATCAGAGCCATTTTTTACAGCAAATGGGGCAAGTTTCTTGGTTTACAACAATGTGAAATTGCATTTGTCTTTTTACTCAAGCTAATTCAACATGTGATCTTCTCTTAACAAACTGACATTGTTGGCCTTTTTTATGTGTTAGAAATCCAATTTATGTTACTTTTGGGTGCAATAACTTTTACATTGAATGTCTTTTGACAAAAAAAGGGTATGTGTCCAAAAACAGGTAGGCATTATATGGCTTAATTGTTTACATCTTTGGATCGTGACATACAAAGATAAAACCTTACAGTAATCTCACAAAATCACGTGTTCCAAGTCCGGTGGATTCACAGACCCAGAAAACATGGGGTTAGACACCAAAATTACTTGGCTAGGTCAAATAATGGAGTTAGGATATTTTTGAGGGCTTTCTGGCCATCTTGAAAATTACACCTTTCTAGTGGTAAACTCAAACTTTGGTAAACTTTTAGTATGTTATTAAGGACACCTAATACTACAAAAAAACAGCTGAGAAACCTTTTGTTAGAATTTTTAGTTAAGTGTCTGTCCCCCCTGGAACTAGTTAAACAAATTAGATGGGAGCAGGTGTTTGCTGAAGACGTTTTTATATAGTTTCAGAAAAATTGGCGCTTTCGCATATTCAAATTTCGCGCCTCACGAAGTGACAGTTGACGCTTGCGTGTTTGAAAATGCAGGCCTGAGATATGAGCGCGTTTTCTCAGCGAAGAACTTGAGTTAATTTTTGTTTTAGTGGTTACCTATAGTTTGATTGATCTTTGTTCAGTGGAAACCGCTTTCAGGACATTCTGCTGAACCCAACTTCAAAACACGGGTCAGGAGCGGCTGTGAGGGTGAGTAAAACATGCACTTGTCCTTTGCAAACATTCTTCAAATCTCTGTCGATTTTAAACTCATTATCACTGCAGTCCATAGACAAAAAGTGCTATTGTACGTCAAGTAGTAATCTTAACTAAGTTGATTTAACTTTATGAGCTTAAAGTTCAAGCAAACGTCTTCTGTGTGTGAACTCGAACAGTGAGAGCGGTTTGATGCGCTTTTATAATCCTGCAAAATGTTGAATGTGTTTTATGTACTGTACTCTCGTGGTGTTTTAGCAGTATGTCATAAAGCCACTAGATGTCGCTACACTCTCGTTTTTTCAGGCTTTTCAGGAGGTCCAGTAATCAGGAAATGGCTCCTCTGGTTGAACTCGATTTCCCACAATCCAACACGACCGACATTTGCCACAGTTCTCCACTCGCGTTTATTAGTTCATATAGAAATGGGCTTTCTCCTTAAACAGTGACGGTGCAGTGGTGTCATGGAGAATTATTTCGTGCATACAAAAAAAATCTATACTGCATTTTTTTGTTAATCTTTTTTCAAATTCTAAATGTATTATATAATCCTACAGAGTTGATCTGTAGAGCCGTTTTTGTTCTTTTATGCTGTGTTCACGCAACCACATACAAATGCGCATCTTTGTCTTTTTTAATTATTTATTTTTTCATATTAGCCTCAGTAACTAAACAGCAGAACACGCAGATGTCTGAGATGTTTACCTGCGGAATCAGAGCCGAGAGCAAAAATCTGTCGCGCGTTTTCTGCACGACTTCACTTCGTTCTGTTGCGTCTGATTAAACACGAACACGGGTTGCGTTTATCATTTACGTTACAATTTATTTTAACGAAATAAATTGTACATTTGACGACTGAAATAATTCCTATATGTAGCTAACGCATTTATTTTTCCCATTGTAAAACTGAATTAAAGCTGCCTATTTTTCCAACCCTAATTGTATCAAATAAGGCTTTTTATTTTTTGCTCTTTCGCAGAAAATAGAAACGCCTTTGCTACCCTATCTGTTATGTAAAGGTGCAAATGTGCAGTCTTCGCATGTGTGTTAGGAATAAACTCCACTGATTTATTGTTTTGTAGATTTATTCTGTTTTGAAGGGAAAAGATGCACGTGTTTCATTTTTTTCCATATCACACAAAATCCAAAAAACAGTACAATATAATTTCACGCGTTTCTTTATTCTTCAATATATTCATTTTCACGATATATGATAACGATTTTGTGATATACATTCCATCTTTTAAACCACAATAACACAACACATACGGTTTTATAACATTTCCACAGCACCCATTGGATTGCACAAAATGAAAAAAATGTCTTATGCAAGTCCCTTGATTTCGACTTGATTTCGTTCCAACGACGCTATAATAAATCTCACCGAGGGGGAACATGAACTTCAGCAATTGTTATAAATTACGACGTTTGATATCCGATAAACAACGCAGTGCTTAACATTAATTTTAGCGATTTGATTTGGTGGGATGTGTTTAATATCCATACTTTCTAATGGAATTTGGTTTTCCTCTTCGTTATCTTCAGCGACTCTTTCTTGTTCGTTCTTCGATGTCTTGTAAAAATACGAGTCTCTTTGTATGATTTCTGCCAGAGAGCGATCGAAACGCAGCGCTATCCTCGTTTTCTTCTGAATATATCTCTAATACTGCATGGACATCATACGATCAAAATGCATAGTTGAAGTACTTCTATTCTCCGTCCAGTGTGCCGCCTTTATTAGTATTTTCTATCTCGCCCTCTCCGATTTGGTTCAGTAAATGCAAACGATAATAATTAAGACTTCGTCCTCAGATCGAATTGTGAAAAATTAGTTTTAAATTGTGTTTATTGCCACGGTAAGTTAATGAATCGGTTGTGGGGTTGTTTGTATTGCAGGAGATTTGCTCTCTCACAGCATTGCTTTGCTCAGCTGAATGTCTTGCACTCGAATGAAGTGATTCCCGTGGAGTCGGGCCAAATCAGAGCTGAAATAAAGAAATTCCCACTTTCTGTCTTAACAACAAAAATACAGGTACGTGTGCTCTTGTGTAACGCGCTGCTGTCCAAGGCATTTCTCGTGTGGATGCGTGAAGAATCGCTGATTTGTTGTGTGTTAAGGTCAGATTGAATGAACCTGCACTCTTAAAAATAAAGCTTCTTTAATGGCGTCCTCCATGGAAGCTTTCGACTGCAGAAGAGTTGGTTCTGTTCTGGTTGGAATCTTTATTTTTAAGAGTGGCTGGGGTTAAAAGCTTTTTATTTATTTATTTATTTAACTCTATTTTTTTTTTTTTTTCTGGGGGAAACTTATCGGTTTGGTTATCAATATGTGGGATGTGTAACACTTATCACCAAACTACCACCGCTCATGGTTTTCCAGACTAATCGGGCAGGTTGTATTTGTACGCCTCGATGAGGCCCTCGACGGAATGGATGAAGCCAGAAATACTGCATATACCCCCGATCACGAAAATGGCCACGTCGAAGAAGACCTGATGCCACAAGAGCTTTCTCCACAGCAACTTGAGATGAAATAAGCTGGGGAGGAGAAAGCACAGACCAGCGCCCGTCAGGCTTCCCGTCAGGCCCATGAGCAGCGCAAAGTGCGGCACGTAAATAGCCATGAGCATAGTGAACACAACTAGTGCACAGCGGAGCGAGAGACCCCACGATTTGAGACGCCCGTCGCCCCCGTAGCAATCCGGGAAGAACGCACGGCCCCCGTCTTGGAAGAAAGTCTTTTCCAGCACGTCCACGGCGGCGAAGAACGGCAGCGGGTACGAAAGCAGCGCCTTGGCCACCAGGAAGAGGTTGACGACGGCTCTGATGCTGGAGGGCAGGTTGTCGGTGATCACCTCCTTGGTTTCGTCGGCCCACGTCAAATACGCCACCAAGGCGAACAGGCCCTTGAGGATGCAGGCGGCGATGTGGGTCCAGTTCATCATGCAGTGGAACTCGCTGGGCTTCTGCATGTTCCCCTCCAGCGAAGGCAGGAAGATTTGCGAGGTGTAACTGAAGACGATGATGCCGATGGAGATGGGGAACTTCTTGACGTCGATGTAGAACTTCACCTTGTCCCAGGCCCAGTCCCGTGCCCTGGACAGGCAGTAGGCGATCACGAGGATGTTGATGACGAAGTGCGCGAGGGTGCAGAGCAAGCTGAACTTGGACACGGCCTTGAGGTTCTTGAGGAATGCGCAAGGCAGCAGAGCGGCGGTGGCGATGATGGCCCAAGACCTCTGGGACACAGGGAGGGTGGGGAAGCTGTTGTACATCAGGTTTCCGCTCACCACCACGTATAAAATACAGGTCATCACCAGCTCGATGATTTGGGCTACGTTGACCACGTGTCCTCCGATCGCGGGGAAGCGCGGCGCACAGCATGCGTTGGCAATATCCACATACGAGTCTCTCACTCGTACCAGCTGGCCGTCTTCGTTCTCTTCGTAGAGGCAAGCGATGAGGATCTTCCCCGTGTAGCAGCACACGACTGCGGCGAATATGATGAGGAACAGTCCGAGATATCCTCCGTGGAGAATGGCGTAGGGTAACCCAAGAACAAACATGCCCTGGGGAGAGAAGCAGAGCACATGCTTGCTTTATTTAATGCTCACACTATGCAGAGCCTCATGCATTCTGTTCTATCGCATTGCATTTCAGTGCAGATACACTCTTAAGAATAAAGGCCATTTTTGATTCCATTTTTCACCACAGAGAAGCAGAAAAGGTTCTTCTGCGGCATCTTGAGGCACTTTTATTTTTAAGAGTGCACTTTGGTGTGTGAAGTCCTGCGCCATCATCAGCTTCTGCGTTCACTGCAGGTGTTGTGATGGAGCATTAGGAATGCTGCTGAATTCAGTCCGGACATTCCATTTGCTGCGAGCAAAGTCACGCTCACCTCATTGTGTCGTCATCATCGGGACGAGTCGGATAGGCAGGGAGTCACGTCACGGACGTCACTTTTGATATTAAGAGCTTGCGCACGATTAATTTTCAGCGTTTGAATATGCATTTTTGGGCATTATCCAAAACATATTTTTAAGTTTTTGTTAAAAGCATCGTTTTGTAGAATGCATGTAAACGGTAAAACACGTAAAACATGTAAAAGGCACATTACGCTCTCCAGTTTTACGCATGTCGAAAAAAGGCTCGCAAACCCCACAAAATACCAGCACACAGATGCGTAATGAATGGACTGCTCGGATGCTGGTTTATAAAGCTCAACTCGTTTATGAAGCTCCCTCAATATCAGTCGGATCCCCCGTGACACGACATCAGCACAAGAAACATCTACGCCATTA
This sequence comes from Enteromius fasciolatus, assembly GCA_032361145.1. Classification (NCBI taxonomy): domain Eukaryota; kingdom Metazoa; phylum Chordata; class Actinopteri; order Cypriniformes; family Cyprinidae; genus Enteromius; species Enteromius fasciolatus. The sequence goes on along the minus strand of JAUMHR010000099.1, from coordinate 4,202,213 downwards.
ATCAAATGTTTTGCCTCACAGGGGACTAACCCTTTTAAAAACGTACACCGCAAACAGTTTTTACCCAACATTTGCACATCGATCGATGCTGTAACTTTAAAGTGTTATTTTTCGATACGCGTAAAGGCTCCTCACCTGGATCGCGTTGGTCACGTTCCATCCTGCCTCCCAAGCAGTGATTCTGGGCTTGTCCGGGTTACCTAATTCGGAGCAGAATCCGCCGTCTTTGGACGCAGAGGTTGGCGGACCCGTTCCGTCCCTCTGGTAATGGCTGTCCCCTTCGACGGTCCCATCGCCCCCCGTTTCCCCGCCGCCCTCTCCACCGCCCATTTCATCGTTTTTAAGGATGTCCATTTGAAGCCCCTGCCTGTGGTCATAGTCCAGATCATCGCAGGCGGCGAAACCCAAAGCCTCTTCGTCGGTGGCGGCCTGGAAGCCCAGTTTGGCGAACATCCCGCTCACCTTCGCCTGCGACTTATTGGTGACCGTGGTGGCCGCGTTGGACAGCTTGTTAGAGATCTTGCTTCTAATTAACGTGGCCATGATCGCTCTCCTAAACGAGACTGGCGTGAAAATTCCTCTTTAGATGTGTTTTTTATTCTAGCTCGAATTTAGAGTGCAACCGGAGTTCTTTGTCTGCGCATCAACGGAGCGAGAAGATCGTGGTGACGCGTGTTCGTTATCTCCAGTTCTGCCCGGTGTTTTTGCCAATTCCGAGGTTCATGTCACTTTTAGACGTAGATGACGCCTGGCACCTGCATCGCGTTCGCTGGCCGGACTCTGATGCGCGCTTCCCGGGCGAGAGTGAGTTTAGTGTCCGGTGCGTAAAGGAGAACGCTCGCGGTTTTGCGCGCTCTCTGTATCCGTGGCACAGCGTCGACTCCTGCGTTTCGGTGGCCGTCGCTGATGCCAATGCGGTACACGGGAGCTTGGGGGTGTTGAGAGAGAGGCACGTGTCACCGTCAGCCTGCCAATGCTAAGAGTCTCGCGCGTCTCCGGTTCCCAGTGCGCGCGCTACTCCGCACCGACAAAAAACGGGGTAAAGATTTGCTGCATTTCTAGGGGAGGTGCTTGCAGGACCCCATCCTCCCTTCCGCTCTCATTATGCCCAATATGCTTGGTCACAACACCCAATGGCATCCGGGGTCTCATAGTGTTGCATAACTTTACGTATATATAAACCGTCTCCACGCAGCGTACTAGGTCTTACATGGACACTAAAAGTGTTCTAAGAAGTATTGTTCTTGTGTTTTCCTGTCGCATCTTGAAATCTACATTTTTATTGCTTCAGATGAAGGGTTAGAACTCGTTTTCAACAAGAGGAACCGTGCCACCCTCGAGTTGGTGTTGGAATACTCTTGAACGGATTTAAAGCCTGCTTCCATTCTCCGAAGGAAGAAACACGGCGCATTAGATCTGACTGATTTAGATTGTCGGTCGACTTTACAGCTATTAAGTTATCTTAAGTTTTGCTTTTCAATTTGTAAAAACAAAACAAAAAAAAAGTAGCTATATATAGCAAGGACGTTTCTCATGGATTATCACGGTGCAGAAATATTGCTCATTGGGTTATTAAACTGCATCATGCTCTCGGACTCTTTTAAAGTGAATGAAGGTGATTTTGAAAAGTTATTAAGCTTTTTTTTTTCTCCGATGAATTTTTCTTTCATCTGCTCTCGCATGTATTCATCATATTCGTGTGTACTTTATGAAGCGATCTGTGTGGATTCCTTCAAACAAGCGCTTTATAAAATCATTTAGGCCTGGGAGCACATTACAGTCGTGTTCGTTTGGATCGAATTATTAATGATAAAATATAGTGAAATGCCATAAAATCTTAAGAACACGCGCAGTATTAACGCGTCGTGTTTTTATTCTTGAAATAAAGGAATTCTAATCCAGTATCATGCACTCGCGCGTTAAAGAAATAAACCACGGACTTTGTGTTTCTAAATAAATGTTGGTCTGATTTCATCTACATTAGATGCAAAGTCCTGCCGTGCTAAAATACAAACGAATATTCTAAGCTTTATTATATTTTATACAGAAATAACATTTCCGTTAAAATAACTAAATGCTACGGAACGATTTTACAGAATATTTTTAACTTCATCCGGCGATTGTTATGCTGACGATTATGTTCAAATTATGTAAATATATAATTTTTTAGAACGTTTGCTGTGAAAAAAAAGAAACATTGTGGCAAATTCGGAAAAAGGCAGTTTTACTGAATCTAAGTGTTGTATTAATAGGCTATTACTCTAGATAAAATATAATATGATAATATAATAGTATTATTTAGGTCAGGTTTCTCCAGCTTCACTATAGATGTGTTTCTGGTTGATCTAACGCGTCCTAAAGGCTGCGATGACTATGTAGGCTACATGCTGTATATAGAATTCGTGTTGGCCTGTATTCTCCGTTTATAATCTGTCCTCTCAGTGATTGTGTTCCCCCGGAGGTGTTCTTTCTCCCGCAGGCTGTGCTCGGCCTCGGTCTCTCGGTGTCTCGGTGGGAGCTCAAGGGTTAATCGGAGCGCCGTTATCAGGCCATTCACAGCCGCGACGATATCAGGACGAGAACAGACGCACACGGGCTTTATCCAGCGCGCTTGAGATCAATTCCGCTGATGGAAAAAATATATACGTACACCTCTATATATATATATATATAGGAAGATGCAAAATCCTTTGTCAGAACACTTTTCTCAGGCTGTCATGTGTAGGTTCAGTGATTTAATTTTAATGCCAGTGAAGGAGTTCAGTGAAATAACTGAATGTAGATATGGGAGCCCACAAAAAAATGCTCATTTGTGACCTTGCACAACAAAATCAGTCATAAGGATCACTGAAAGCTATAAAAATCTTCCAGCGATGTCTGGTTTGTTAGGAGAGGACAATATTAAGCTGAGATACAACTATTAGAAAATCTGGAATCTGAGGAGCAAAAAAATCTAAATAAGTAAATGACCTTAGCAATGCATATTACTAATCAAAAATTCAGTTTTAATTATAGAGCATGGAATTTACAAACTAGCATCGTGGAACATGATCTATAATATCCTAATGATTTTTGGCATAAAAGAAAAATGGATAATTTTGACCCATAAAATGTATTGTTCTAATTCTACAAGTAAAGCTGTGCTCCAGAGAGGCATTTCGGATGGCACGTATCTGAACACTTATAAAAATCCAAATAAATGATATAACATTAAGAGGGATTATGAAAATTGTCATGATGAAATATGATGATGCTATATTAAAAAAATGCGTGTAATATAAGATACATCTTCATTTAAACGCAACCAGACATCTTGTTTTAGCATTATGAAGAAATCTAAGGCTAGATGTACTGATCTGGTTCATTATGTTGTTTGGTCATGCTTTGCAAGGAGCCGGTGTGTTGTAAAGCTGCTCAGGATCTGTTCAGTCTCTGTTCTTCTGTGTGAAAAAGCATCAGATTGATTTTCCTCACCTCCACAGCCACTATTATCTGGCGCCATGTTTCCCATCATTCTCATTCTCTTCTGCTCTTGCTCTCAGCGTGGCTCGGTTATGTGTGCTAAAATTCAAAGACAAAGCATGTGATTTTCAGGAGCTAATGTCGTGTGTATTTTGGCATAGTGAATGTGATGGCACGTCCTCGTCTTCTCGTGCAGTTTATTACCCTTCAGAAAAATCATAGAGGGCAATGAGAGGTCAGGGTGCTCCTCCCAGGAGTCTCTCCTCACGTAATCCTCGATCTGTCCCCCGGGACACTGGTCCAGGATCAGTCAGGTGTGTCGCACCGCTGTCTTTGTCAGGGATTCAATGTTATCTGGCTTCACAAGGTGATCTCAAGCTATTGTTGAAGAGCAGCAGTGTCATGATTCTGTCTGTCTTTTTGTGTTGTCACGGTGCATCCCGGAGTCTGGAAACAAAAGGATTTGGCCGGACAAATGATCAGTCCGGTCCTTTGTCCCTGTGGCTGCTTCATTCGGCTCTGTCCTTTTTCTCATTACACACTTCAGTGAGCTGGGCTGGTGTAGCGCAGCGATTCGCTCTTCTTCTGCTGCTATATAGACACAGATCATTAATTAGCTTCGCACTGAAGATGATGGGACGCAGCGTAATGAGGCTTATCCTTCACAGCAGACACAGTCACATCTGCAAGCATGAGCTCCAGCAATGTCTGCATACGATGACTTTAAGATTGTGTTCTTCAAGAGCTGCGTTTGGATCTGAAGCACACATTCTGCATCATTGTGTTGTGGCCCACAGTATGAAACAACAGCTATAGATCCATGAAATACCTTTCAGTAGTTCTTTAAAGAATTTGGTTTTATTTGTGTGAACAACATTTGATTCATCTATAGAACCTTTTCTACTTTAGTGCAGTGGAAAGATTCTGTGGATCTTAAAGCTTCCGAACCTTTATTTTTAAGAGTGTATGTTGTTAGGTTTCTTCTTCAGTGCATCTTAGGACCAGGAGTCTTACAAATACATGTTTTGCTGTGAAAGATTCTTTATAGGCATTGATGGTTCCATCAAGAACTTTCAACACCCATGGAACCTTTCCATTGCTCAAATAGTGGAAAGGTTCTCTAGACTTCTAAAATGACACTAAGAAAAACTGATCACTCAAACCTTGGAGGAATCAAAAAATGGTTCTTCTGTGACATCACTGTGAAAAACCTCTTTTGGAATTTGTGCTTAAAAGAATCATCTTTGGTTCCTCAAAGAACCGTACAGTGAACCAGTTTATCCTAGTGTGAAGAACATTTTAAAAATCTCTTCCACTATAAATCAATGGAATCTGTCCAATGGAAAGGCTCCACTATGTTCTTCATTGGCATCAGTGGTTCCATGAAGAACCTTTAACATCCATTACTCAAAAGGTTCTTAAGATTTTTTAAAAAGGCCCATACGCTATTCTCTTAAGAACGGAACTAAGAACCAAAAATGGTTCTTCTGTGGCATCACTGAGAAAAAAATAATTTTAAAAAATTGTATTTTTAAGAGTGCATTGAAGAATACTCTTGGATTCCTCGGTGAACCGTACAGGGAACAGTTCTTAAAAGAACCATGTTTCTTAGTGAGAAGAAAAATTTAAAAAGCTCTTCCACTATAAATAACCTTTTGTGCAATGGAAAGGCTCTATTATGTGAGAGGCTCTTCGTGGAACCCTGCCAATGAAGCACATTTATTTTTGAGTGAGTGTAGGCTTTGCATTGTATTTCAAACGAGAGAAAAAGCTTTTTTTTTTATCGTCATGCTTCAGACGTGGTATGAACCCGTCAGCAGACCCCACTGGAAGCCTCTTCTGCGGATCAGCGAGGCAGAAAATAACACATAACACACTTCAATTAGAGAGCCAACCTGAAAAGACACGTGTGTCTCTGGGGGCCGCGGCGCAGGGAAATTAGCCAATCGCGCGCATTGGCCCCTCTCCGAATCCATTACTATTAGCATTACAATCCCAAGTACATTATTGTGCTGATTAGCTGCTATCAGAACAGAAACGTGCTGCTTTTATAAGAGGAGTCACTAGTAGATGCTTCCCAAAAACACTTTCAGCGGCGCTTCCTTGAACCCCCGGTTTGCTTCGATTTTTATATATGAAAATGAATATTTAGAACACAAATTGGTTATAGTTTATCCACACAGGTATTACAATACTCCAGCTAACAAAGAATGTTTTCCTAACAGTTCATGAAAAATTAAAAGAACACTTTATATAATAATTCTCCAAATATAAAATATTTCTACGTTCTCTGGGCATTCTGAAATAATTTATAACATTTACAAATGTTGGATGAAGATCCAACTAAAATATTTCAGAAATAAAATGTTCCAAGAATGATGTAAACAATGTTTTCGTTAATATTATTGAGAATATTAGTAAGAACCAGATAAGAACTCTGAACAAATGACTAGAAAAGGTTTTTTAATATGTGAATTTCATTAAAAAACATTTAGTTCTTTATTTTATTTTTTATTTAATTCATTATTTATTATCTGTTTATCTATCTGTGTAAATAAATATGTATTGGTCAAAATGTGCATTTCTGTCTGTGTACAGTATATCTACAGTATATGTACACACACACACACACACACACACACACATATATATATATATAGGTCATCTAACAATCTGAAATAAACCAGGAGATGATTGTATTAATTCAGGCAGAGATGTGTTGAGAGTCTAAGAACAAAAACAGAAAAATCACATCCCATAACTCTAAGAAATTCGTCCCTTTCAGCCGTAAACACACACATATGAGTGAGACATCCAGGTGGTCTTGTGGTAACCACTTAAAAGCCTTTTCATTTATCCTAATGCGCCTGTTTAATGGGCTATTATGAGATCCCAGGAGAGATGTGGGTTATATTAACCCTGCTGGAGCAGAGAATGAACACAGCTCACACACACACACACACACACGTCAGTCTCTGTCTGTACTTGTCAGTACGAGATCAGTCTATCTTTTCTCAAGTGACCTGCATATATTCATACGTGTGTCTTTCCTTGTCGACTGCTGCCGCTGTGTTTTCCTCTGGCGCTTCAGACGCTCGTATTTCTAGCGCTCCTGACTCACTCCGTCACCTTGTGGATTTTCTCTCCTTGTTCCCCCCCGCCAGGACACATTAACATTGTAATTGCCTTTTAGCCCTCTCCTTTGAACACACTGTAAACGGGCAGTGCTCCTCTGGGACGGAGAGCCTGAGGCCTACACAATCAACAGCGCAATCTGTTTCCATTATATGCTTCTTACAGCCGCGGCTTTCATCCGTTATAGACCGATACTTAGACGCTGTGTGTGTGTGTGCGCATGTGCTCACAGTAAATGGTAAATACAATGATTTCAATATATATTAAAGTAGATTATATTCGAATACATAAAAATGAGCTTACAGTAATGCTAATGTCATGGGTCCTGTTCCTGGGGATCGATTAAAAGCATCTGCCAAATGCACAAGTTTAAGTGAATTGTAGTTCATAGGAGCAAAACAATAAAATGTCAGGAGAGTCTCGTTGTTCATGAATAAATAAAGAGTGTTTTCCACTTGGGACAGTTTTGTCCTGTTAAACAAGCAACACGCCAGGACAAATCAATGCTACAGCAGTTCTGAAGCTATAAATGGCATTGAAACCGAATCGTCTGTTTAAACAGGAACGACTGGTTTTGTCTTCTTTTTTCTGTTGGACTCAAACCCAAACTGTCCGTGAGGGAAGGTCCTACTGAAGCAGCAGTAATTACAGTCATTACAACACAAACGCTAGCTCTCATCGAGACGCAGACCACCTGCTTTTAATAACAGTCCGCTCATTCAGATGAGATGGAAATGTGTTTTCTTCCATAACTACTGAACTGTAACGTTCCCAACTTTGAAATGTTCTGGTTAATAAAATCTCACGACACGAGCAGAGATGACTGATGAATATTCAGAGCCTGTCGTGACGTCATTGGACGCGCTTGCTTTGATTTTAATAGGACCGAGCAGGAGTAAAAAGAGCTCCGTTGATTGCCAATTTCCAGAAGCACGAGAAACCCTCGAGCGCTTGAATAGAGTCTGTGTTCATTAATACAGTCTCAACATCGCCGCTATTGATCTATACACAAATAAAACCATGCTTTCTCCAGACCTGCTCTGCCAAAGAAAACATCCCATTTTTTTAAACATTTGATTTCTTTAAAGTGAAAAGCCTTTGATGCAGCAATAATTAAACAACAAAGACAACAATTTTTTATGTTAATTATTTTTCACTTAAAATATTAGGCTAAAAGTAGGCTTTTATGGTGTTACACATCTTCCAATGACAATAAAACATAAAGGTGTCACTTCCACAAAAAAAGATCTTAAGTCTGAGCAGAATGTCTGACATTTAATACCGTCTTGTTTTCCATATCTAAACATCTTTAAATCCACACACAGTTACCTGAAATGCAAAATGAAGACGTCACACTTGAAACTGAGAAAACAAAAATTCAAGGAAACTTAAAATACTAACAAATATTAGCCAATGAGGAATGCAAACTGATTTTCCCTTTGAATTAAGTCAATTAATCTGGGCCCAGTTCTTGTTTTGATCGTAAACTCACTTCAGTTTGATAAATCATGGAGTATGTTGCTTCAGAATTCTCAGATTTACAAGGGAATGCACTTTCTATAATATATTATGTTGTCAAATGAATAAAAAGTAATGAAGATCTGTATTTTTAAATGTTGAATTGATGCTAATGAAACTCTTTTTGCTCTCTGTAGACATGCTTGTAGAGAACATTGATGTCAGTTTATGCCTGGATGGTTAAAATGATTTTTAAAGATTTGTCCATCATGCATTAGAAGATTAAAATACAATATTTTTGGCTATATAATGTACATGGCTATCAGGAGTCCCAATTTTCATTTTCATATCACCATTATATTATCATTTCAGTAAAACCTTTGTATTCAATCAATGTGGAAAGTCATATCAACCTAGTCTTGCATTTGAACATGAACAGAATTCATGTGATGATGTTAGAGGAGCTCGAGTCGATGCATGGTTTTCTCAGGGGTCCTGGTGCTGGACTCAGAGAGAGGGTCAGAGGTGATGTGGGTCAGACTCCAGGGCATCAGTAAACGCGTTCCTGCTCGGTCCATCGATACACAGCACACTTGTGTTTGACTCCGTGAGACGAGCCCTGAGGCGGCAGGCGCTCTGAGCTTTTATTGACTCAAACACACAGGTGTGAAGAAAACACTTCAGACCAGTAATAGCTGTATGGATCTGACCACAGCAACGTTTTGGATCAGAAATGTGTGAAAATCAGAGAGTCGGTGAAGTCTCTTTTACTGTACATCACACAGAACGCTTCTATTTCTACAAATACACCTGTGCTAGTTGGTTTTGTGCTCCAGGGTCACAGTTAATACGCTGTGTTTTAAGCAGGCTCAGAGCAGCGCTAGCTCCTGGCTCAGCGGTGTAAAGATGTGTTATGTGTAGTTCCTCAGACGTTGAAGCAGACTGAGTCTGATCGGTCTGGTGTCTGGTGTAGATGGTGGCAGCAGGTGGTGCGTCTCTGTGTGCAGCGGTTGATCGGGGCTCCACCCCGCAGTCCCTCTGCCCTTTAAAACACCCGCTTTCTTTCACGGGTCTCGCTCCGGGGTCAAGTGTGCGTCGCGTGCGTCAGCTCTTCACGACAGCAGAGTTTGGAGGGTTTATGTTTCTGGCAGCTGTGCTTTGAGTACGATGAGGTCAATATGAACCATCTCGCTTTCTTTCTTCAGATGTAAAAGCCGAACGCTGTCATTGCTCTCTTTGAAACGCGTCTCACAAAGCGTGCGGCATAATACAATGTTGTGTGCCTTCAACTGTGACATGACAAATACACATCACTGCAGAAAAGCAAACACAGAGCTGTATATTTCCTATAGGGTTGCCTTTTAGTATGTTCCATTATCTGCTCTCCTCACAGCGAGGCTGTGAAATCAAAGACAATTCATTCTGTTTGCTGTGGAAATAGTCCATTTGTCTTTTCCCATTATCTGACATTGTGGACGGGCCCCTCAATCATGCGCTCGGTTACATGAAAACAATATATATGCGAATAATATGCTTCTGAAATGTGGTGTTCGTAAGAATGCCTCTGCTGTTTGTGTGTTTAGGATGAATGTTTAAATGGGAAAAATAGCTTTTTTGTACCATTTCCAGCACAGCTTACATTCGATACTCACCAGCAGTCATAATGTTTTCAAAAGAAGTGCTCGCTCTATTTATTTGATAAAAAATATAGTACAAATGTTGAAATATTATTGCTATTTAAAATATTTATTATTTTAAATATGTGTATATTGGTGTTAAAGTGTAATGTATTTCTGTGATGATCAGCATCATTCCTCCAGTCTTCAGTGTCACATGATCTTCAGAAATCATCATAATATGCTGATTTACTGCTCAAGAAACATTTCTAAATGTTGAACACAGCTGTGCTGCTTTATATGTTTGAGTAATCTGTCATACGCTACCATTAACTTGCTCTAAAGTGGCTTTAAAGATATTACAAGAGTTTTTTTTATTTTAAATAAATTCTGAAAAATAAAATGTGTTATGGCATCACTTTTACAATGTATTTACACAGAAAATATTTCTGACTGTACTGTATTTTTAGTTTAATAAATTCAGTCTTAGTGAGCAGAAGAGATTAGATACTGTATATGAAGAGACTTCATATATTTGTTTTTTGACCTGAAAGTGAGACATCTGTCTTCATGATGCCGTGAGGGAGAGTAAATGATTTTCGTGTTTGATCTGTTCCTCTCTTGTGCTCTTACGGTCTGTGTTGGGCTGTAGCAGTAATGGAGGGATAATTGCGACTTGCCTTGGTTTCACTCTGAGTGTCAGGAAGGCGTGCGCACACACACACACACTGTTATCGTGTCTCTACTCCTCACACCTGATCACAGATAATCACTCTTGAAAGGTGCCATTTTTATCTGCTGCTGCTACAGCTGCAATTCAGGCCAAGAAAGAAGCAGCATAAATAGCTCTGCTGTCTGTCTGCGCTTCTGTCTGTGTTTGTGTCTGTCTGTCTCTGTCTGTGGGGTGAGGAGGACGACTCTTTGCTCTGTTAACAGCAGTGAACCGTCGTCCTCTCATCACAAACACACTTTAATCCTGTTCTTTGTGAAATATTTGACCCGTTATGATTTATTGCATTTGTGTTCGGCCTTAGTCTTGTTTGAATGAGAGTTTCCTGACTGAGGCGGATCAGATATTGATGTGAGCCGTATCTCTGAACAGTGTCAGAGAGGAAGAAGAGTCTCTGGAGTCAGGGCGTGATCGCTAGTGAAGGGCTTCAGGTTAACTCTGGGTAAATGACAGACAGCTTAAACAAATATGATGAGCTCTGGTGTGTCCACGAGGATCATCATAAAACCAGCTTACAGAGGCTGTGTGTCCGAGTGTGTGTGTGTGCACCTGCTATTTATCACGTTATGGGGACCAATTGTCCCCACAAAGACACCAGTAAGTTTTGATCTTCTGGGGACACAACAGTACGGTACAGTACAAAAACTGTATAAAAGCCATTACACCTATGGAATGTCCCCATTAAACACGGAAACACATAATCTGTGTGTGTGTGTCACATCAGAATCAGCGTCTGGTTCAGATTTCACCCCCTGAAGACAGACTTTGGTTGAATTCTGCAGCACAGCTGAAGTAAACTGCTCAGTGTGTCGCCAAATCAAGCAGAAGAGCAGAACGAGTGACACACACACACACTCCTGTAGTGTGTCCATGTTTTCTGGGGTCTCTCTCTTCATAGGTGTAATGGTGTTTGACTGTATGTGGTATTGTCCTACACTGACCCTACATTTTCAAAACAACACCATTTAGTATGTTTTTTAAGTCTTTTGAATTACAGGAACACTGAAAATATCCTCATAAATCATGTCATATATGTCATTATACACATTAGTGTCCTCATAAACCACATAAACCCGCACACACACACACATCAAAACACTTTGTGGAAAAATGAGTAAATATTCAGAATAACATTTGATCAAAAACTGCAGCTGTCTCGGTGTCCTGTGAAACACACAGACAGACAGAAACGCTGAGAGAGAGAGAGTCGGCGGGCGGTGGATTGTTCAGTCTGAGCATCAAAAGGCAAAACACAGATAATTTCACTGCCTCTAATACACACTATTATTGATATTACTGCAAATTGGTTGCCATGGTTATCTATTTAGCTTTGGACGTGAATGGAGAGTGACTTCTGTGCGCTGGTTTAGAGAGCGTCTGTGGGCCGTTTTCCAAGATAGTTGCCATGGTCACGGTAATTGGGTGGCAGAAATAAGGACAGGAGACGACGGAAACCCACAGAAAGAGACAAAGTGAAAACTGAGACACCCGTCTGAGGGACTTCCAGGACCAGGAGTTTTAGACAAACTGTTTAGAAAAGGATCAAACTAAGAGCGTTTACGTCAGTGTTTCAGCCCAGCCGTCTCTTTCTAGCTCTAATCATTTCCAAAAAAAAAAAAGGATTTACATTTAATTTAGACATTTATTTAGAGAAATAATAATATAATAACAGGAGAAATGTATTCAAAAATACAAAAATGTAGTTTTTTTTTATTCTAAATTGTAAAAAACATTGCTTTAAATAAGATGTAAAATCATTCAGATATGATGTTTAATGTGTATTTTTATACTTAATAATAACAATATAAACAAGGATGCTTTACATAATGTTGGCAAGTAACACAAAATAATACACATAAACAAACAGAGAACAACAAAGCATATATATATAATAAAATGCATTTAAAAATGATATGTAATATTCCACATACCAGCCTGTTATGCAGCATTAGATGAAGGAAAGTAATGTAAAATAATACAAAAATTGTATGAACAATATTAGAATTATGCAAACAATTTACTAAAAATACAGAAAATGCAGCTAAAAAATGGCAATATTGCTTCACTGATAATAGTGATTTTTTTAAAATATTATATTTCATATTTAAATATAATATGTAATATATAAATGATATCCTGTATGTTATTCTAAATTTTTTTTATTTTGTTTTATATTAAAATGAACAAGAAAATTCATAAAATGTATTTGCATCTAAATCGAAGAAAAATGCAAAAAGATCAATGAAAAAACAAACAAACAGAAAATGCAGTTAAACAACAAATTGTTGTACAGTTAATAATGCAAAATCATTACAATAAGGTTTTACTTCATATTTAAATATTAGATATAAATATTAGAATGAATATGAATAAAGCTCAGAGTTGTTTTGGTTGCATCGGTGCTCAGAGAGGAACTAGTTCTGAGGCCTTCTGGGTCACAGTGACATCTACAATCATATCAGTCCATTCACTCCGAGCCCACGGGCATGTGTGTGTGAGAGAGCGTGTGTGCGTGTGTGTGTGTGTGTGTGAGAGAGCGTGTGTGTGTGAGAGAGCGTGTGAGAGTGTGTGTGTGAGACGAGAACAAAGGCTGAGGAAGGAGGCCTGCCGAGCTCGTGACGGCCCGCGGCTGACAGCAGAGCTACAAATATACAGCAGGAATTCTGGGACATTTCTCTCATTTACCCAGAATTCATCTGTGGTGTCAGAGCTGATCAGGCCAGTCAGACACAGGTTTGATGAAGGGAGGTGTCCACAGACTGATGACGGAGTATGAAGTGTTTTTATAAGCTCCGATAGAAATGCACTGATGGGTAATGCATTCATGGGACAGGTGTACTTGAGTCGGGCAAACATCGCGTCTGATTGGTCAGCGGAGAATCAAAGCGAGCGTCTGTTTTTCAATGGTCTCACAAAAGACTGAATGAGAGGCTTTCCTCTGCCAACCTCACGCTTCTTTCCAAACAATCATTCACCACACACCTTTACTGCTTGTTTTTATATCTGCCGATCTTTAATTTAGTTCTATTTAACTAAACGATATGGGGACATTTTTTATAAATGACTATATTAATGCTTCCTATTTGCATGTGGAGAGGAGAGCGGAGGTTTTATTTTAATCGGACTCATTTCCTCCGCTGGATTAAACTGTGATTTGAATATCTTTGAAGGTCTTTGACGGGATCGCTGTGTTTCTGCTCCTGCTGTACGAGAGATAGCGCCCTGGCCCTTACTGCCTTCATTCATTTAAATGCTAATTGATTCTCTATGAGGCCTTTTAGAGAGTGTCTGACTCATCCTCACGCGTGTGTGTGTGTGTGTGTGTGTGTGTGTGGATCTGGTATCCCGTGTGTTATGGGATGTATCCCGTGTGTCCAATATCCAAAGTCCTTGTCCAAAAACAAGCTCATAAATCAGACGGAATAAAGTGTTCTGAAGGAAGTAAATAATGTCTGTAGTTTTGTGTGAAAGATAGGTTTAGTGTAAGAGGATAGAAAATACAGTCTGAACAGTAGAAACACCATTACGCCTGTGAAACCAACCCGTTAAAATGTGTGTGTGTGTGTGTGTGGAGGCTACTGCTGTTACTAAACACTATCAAATATTACTTTATTAATTATGAATGATAATTATAAATATAATATGTTTCTAAAATTGTTTATATTTATTTTAATTTACTTAATAATATAAAATGATGACTGTAATATTTTAGCACTAGAAATATAACTACCAGTGAGAATTACAAATAAACAAACAATAAATAAATAAATAAGATGAATTAAATAAAAATGTTTGGACAAATAATTAGTAAGTAATTAAGTAATGAATGAAGTAATTCAGAATGAGCACAGATAGAAATCACAATCATAGTGACATGTTCACACACACACACACACACTCATGTTTTCTGGGGTGTCTCTCTTCATAGGTGTAATGGTGTTTCTACTGTACAGACT
>JAUMHR010000099.1:4156098-4171822 GCA_032361145.1 Enteromius fasciolatus | reverse complement strand
TTTTGAACCAATGTGTGTTTGTTCATATATATGTAGTTCATCTAATTTTTTTATAACATTTATTCCTAAAAAAATAAAAAATAGATTTCTGTCTTTGACAGTATTTTCTGATTTTTGTAGTAATAAAAATATCCTTAATATGGAAAAAAATAAACAATTTCATATGTTGTTTAGTCTTGAAATTAATGAAAATTGATGTATATTTAATTGGTTAAATATTATATATTTAATATTTAAGTGGTGCTTTATTTGCATATTTAGACGTTACAATTTTGAAACATTTCTGAATGAGCTGATATTATTCAGTTATAAGGAAGTATATTGGACCGTGTTCTTCTGCAGTTTCTTGCCTTGATGTGAACCTATTTAAAGTCAGAAATCTTGTTAATGCCACACAGAATTGTATAAAGTATTGCCATTACACCAGACTGCCTGTCAGTCATTGAGAAACCAATAAATTAAGATTTCACTTTTAATGATTTAATGATTATATTATTAACATGTTTTTTTCTTGCAGGTGGACCTCCGAGACCGGGCATGTTACCAGCTCCACCCATGGGTGGTCCTCCTATGATCCCCATGATGGGTCCCCCTCCTCATGGCATGATGCCTGGAGGACCAGGTAAGGCTGTTTATCTGTGAATAGTTAATGTGAGGGATTTCTCTTAATGGCAATCTGAATCGACTGTCACATTCATATGGCTCTCTTTCAGGTCCAGGTATGCGGCCACCAATGGGCGGACCTATGCAAATGATGCCCAGGCCACACATGATGCGACCTCCTGCTCGGCCAATGATGCCGGCTGTTAGACCCGGTATGGTGCGACCTGATCGGTAAAGCTACGGTGCCATGTTTAGTGCCATCTCGCTATCCACAGAAGACTCGGCCAAATATCTACACTGGTTTTACAGTCGATCGAAGAGTTTTATCGCCCAGTTGTGTTTTAAGATGACTAGTATCTGTGGTTCAGAAAACAATGGTTCACTCAGATTACCACAAATTATCTAATGAACCTTCAATTGGCTTTCATTTCATATTTATAGGGCGTTGCGTAATGGGTTAGTGTATGACGTGAATTTATTACGTTGACGGATGTTTTGTTTATTTACTGTTAAGATGATTTTCAGCCTTTTGTTTTTTCAAGAATTTTGAGAAAATAAACATTAAAAACTTGAAGACCTTTCATGTTTTAATTTTATCTGCTCATGTAACGTTTAAATAAAAAACACAGTAAAATGCATTTAAATACTGAGTAATATCATCAAAGACAAAAACATAGAGCAAAAATTCTATTGAATTTATTAGTTCAATGGCATCGAGTATAATGATTGTTCCTTAAGTAAATGGAATGAACATACAGAATAGTATGAACATTCAGGACAAAAAGTACATTTGTTAGACATCTTTTAATCGTAGTTACTTTACCTTCTACAGAGGCCAACAGTGGTATTTTATCTTGTGTTGTCAAGTGCAAGCATTCTGCCCTGATCCTGGTATGTTTCTGACATCCTCATACTCTTCCCAACCAGGAAAAAAGAGGATACTAACATAATTGGTATTAAATCGTTTTGTCAATATTTGCTCAAATTATGTGAAGTTCAAAAGAAATTCAAGTGAATTCAAAGAGAAAGCGAGGGACAAGTGTTGCCTGAGGGGTTTGCATTTTTCTCCCTTTTTCTCATTTTCTGTAAATCACTCTGTTCCACTGCAGCACGTGTGCCTGTTTTCTTTTCCATTAAGTCAAAGAACCTGCTAACTATAAAAAATGAAACGCTCATTGTGATGCTAGACAGCTAGGCTTTGTGATAGGTGGCCATAAAGTGACAATTCAGCTCTTTGTTATCATATGGCAAATCAATAGCCTAAATATGCTACATCTTTGCTATTTCACAGTAAGATCATTGCATCAACCACTGATTTGATTTCAATTTAGCTGGATTCTTCACATACAGGTAAACACATTTTTGCTGATTTGCATGAAAGTACTTCATTTCAACTGTTTTGTTTCCATCTTAGGTCTACATTTGAACCCATTTTGTTTTAAATGCCACAAATCTTCAACAAGCAGCTCTATAATGTACACGAAAAGTTCAAAACTCTTGTTTTGCTTTTTTTTTTTTTTTTTAGGTATAATCTGCTAATCTCACTCACAAAGTCCTTCTCCGTATGAAAATAGACCACAGTTTAGGAGGAAACATTGAACACTAAAATGCACAATGTTCACACAGTGCTCAGGAAAGAGAAGTCCAGTTTTCCAGAGATTACTCAAACTTCTGCTTGCCTTTTAAAAGATATAAATGAGTGAATCTCATGAAAAACTTGAGAAATGTTCAACATTCACCCCAAAACGAGAAGCAAATAAAACCTATTTTTAGGACCATGCATTGACATATTTGTCATGACAATTTAGCAAATTACACAACAAAATTCTTCTTACCATCTTGAGAAAATAGAGTACAATGGTAAGTCTACATCTTAGCTGTACTGCTTTTAATTTATGCAGATTTTAATACAATATCTATTGTGCAAAAATGTGTCTAGATAATAATGTCATCTTAATAGTCCTGAAAATAGGCTTCATGCAATTCTTTTCTTTTGGTGTGAAATATGACATTGCTTTGTGAGATTCAGTCAAATTGAATATCATGCTGATTCTTATTTTAATATTTGATGTGTTGCGTCCATGTCCACATCACCAGCAAATCAGTTTATCGGCTGAGTAATGTCCGTATTCAAGTTTATTTTTTTTGCAGTAGGAGCAACTTTGGACAGTCCGTTTGGTACGGCAGTTAAGTGCTAATTTTGTATTTCTCTTTCTCTCTCGCATACTCACTCAATTTCTTCCTCATTTGGACTCACACATAAAGTTTCACCTGAGTCCCCTTCAATTCACACCTTGGTGTCCGGAAACTTGAAAGGTGGAGTCAGCTACACAAGGAAAAATATATTGGAATTCAGAAATGGGAATGCTCTAAAATCCCAATCAAGTTGTCAGAGCCCAGACAGGACTGCTTATTAAATCTGAAATATTAAAAATGTGACAGCATTTTAAAGAAGTGTCAAAAATACACAAAGCTCACGTTCACAGGATGTGATGGCATGAGTGAAATGGATCTTGAGTTAGCCTCTTTGGCAATTTTGAGTTAGAAAACGAGACAAAACAATGGCAAACGATGGAGGTTCATGAGTGAGGATGATTGTGATGTCTGGAAGTTAAGGATGTGCAACACAGTCACAAAGAAATTACCACAACTTTGACAGATCACTCCATAAAACCAAACAAGTGCAGATTAAAAGTGAGTAACTAATCAAACTAAAGTGAAAAGTCTTTTCCACACAACAACAACAACAACAACAACAAAAAAACAGCCACGTTCACACTGCAATGTTTTGGAAACGCAACAGCATATAAACGAGAAATTAATCACCTGAATTATTATTCTGTAAGTCTTTCGTGAATCTAAAATGGCTGA
This sequence comes from Enteromius fasciolatus, assembly GCA_032361145.1. NCBI lineage: Eukaryota > Metazoa > Chordata > Actinopteri > Cypriniformes > Cyprinidae > Enteromius > Enteromius fasciolatus. Next base: position 4,168,348 of record JAUMHR010000099.1, on the reverse strand, counting down.
CAGTTAAGAGCGACCTTTGCGAAAGTTTCGCAGCGGTTATAAACTAACGTCACAAACATTGGCGCCGTTATTCTCACTAAAGAAATATAAGCGACCGGATCCGACAAAGTTCAGGTTTGGTAGAAGAATCTATCGAAAGTTGCTAAGAAATCAAGAAATGTACATCAGTTTCTTCGATTTTCCAGCACATCACGAAAGCGTCAGTGCCCGGTGACGTCACTGCGGTAACGGCGCGTGTTCGTGTACATGCTACGCAAATGTAGTTAATTACGGCTATCGTAATTTAAAGGGACAGTTCACCCAAAAATGAATAGTGTCATAATTTTTTTGAGTTAGTTTTTTCTGTTGGTCTTAATGCATATTCTGAAGAACATTGGTAACCAAACCATTGGTAACCAGCGGTTGACGATAGTCATTGACTTGCATAATATCTTTTCATACTATGGAAGTTACTGGCTTCTAGCAATTTGTCTGGTTCCCAACATTCCTCATAATATATTTTACGTCTGACAGAAACTGATACAGGTTCGGAACAACTTAAGGGTGAGAAAATTATAGAATTTTCATTTTGTTGTTACTTCTTTCATATTTAACCACAGTGTGAACATGGGACATGTAACAAGACAAAACACAAACCATCAAGAATGTAAAAGACCAGATTTCTAGCATCTAATACACTAAAATAACTTTTTTTCCCCTTTTTGGCGTGAATAAACAAAGTGGTGCAAACTTACAGTGGTTTTCCAAATGTTAAAAGTACATGTCACAAAATGCATAAGGCTGTTTGGAGCTTTTTTTTTCTCTGTCTCTAGCCTTAGTGCTTTTTCTTTTCTTGGCTGCATTATCTTCTCTCTAAAGATAATTGTCACTGTGGGAATTCTTTTGCAATTCAAAATAGTAACATTTACTATTATTATGTCTACGAAAATATCCTGTCTCATTTTTCTGCAAATGACTTTGTGGTGGAAATCTCAGAGGGAACTAATTTTACAGAACAAATCATCAATCACAAAATGAACATAGAGGTTATACACACACTTATTATGTGATGTTAACAATGTAAAGTTACAAATATAGAACTTTACCAAACAAAATGGATTCCCTTATTAGATAAAAAGTCAATTAAATTCCAACACGAAAACAGAATAGGAATGTTGTCTTGGTTATTCCACTTTCTTGGGGCTGTATTCTACTCTTCCCAGTAAAACTGTATTGCATTTCAAATCCCAACCTCTAAACGCTCTAAACAGGCATAGTCTTTCTTCCGAGGGCCTCAGAGCTGCAGATGCCTGGTAAGACAAAAGGAAGCACTAGATGTGAATCGTAATTACAGACCCAACTCTTTTGAAAAACTGAAGAAGAACTGCTGGGGGGTGGGGGGACGTGGGTCCGACTACAGGGGGAAAAAAGTGATCTAGTGCTACAGGGTTTGAGGAGCGCTGATGGGAAACTGCGTTATGTTGCATTCATGACCGTGTATGTACGTAAACTTGAAAAACAGTACTAGTATTGCTGTTGCAGTCCGAGAGTTCGTGGATCTACTAATTTCTAATAAAGTTCCGCCAACGTGTCCGTCCGGATGAGGAGATGTAGAAATGCTACAGGTGTCCGAGTGCTACTCGCTGCATCACGTTTGGCGGTTTTGTGATAGAGAACCCTTTGAAATGAGGGAACCAACCGTAAACATTCAGCGTAATGTATAAAATAGGGAAGCTTTCAAGAGGCGATTTCGGACCATGACGGAAGAGTTCGAGGAGGCTGGTTATACGGCAAATCCAAGGATTCCAGAAAGCGCTCATTGGTCAAGACGACAAAAAAAAGGAAGGTAGAGGTGTACGGCTCTCCGAGAGGGCAATGCAGGCAAGGGCCGGGGTCGGGACTGGAGTGGGAAGTAGTCTTGCCCTGAGGAAGGCTACAAATCACAGTGAGAAGGCACGGGGCACTCGAGTCTATGGGGCGTGGGGTTGAAATGGGGCAGCAGGCGGGACTGGACAAGGGCCATGCCCTGCTTCAAAATATGGTGGTCTCATACTTGGTGCTACTCGAAGGCCTGGAGGATTCCCGTGGTTCGAAGAGCCAACTGGTGCTGCCCAGGGACTGCAGGTCCGTTTCCGGCTCCAGAGGGTCAATCTGCCGGAGAAGTAGGAGCGAGGAGTGAGACTGCAGGAGAGAATGGCAGCCAACGGAAACCCACATTTCACAAAAGTGAGGAGATGGCCGTTGAGGATGAACACCATGTGGGAGAAATCACCGTAGGTATAGACAACAACACTGATATCTGAACCTCATGCTGAGCATATATACGCAAACAGATACTCGTTCTAGCTGCTAGTTAACAGACAAGCATTCTTGCAAAATGGACTCTTAAATCCTATTCGCACACAAAATCGCTAGCTTAGTGTCTTTTACCAAGGTCGCCTGATACTGGCATTTCAAGTTGTTTTCAAAAAATGACAAGTTTGAGTTTGAGTAAGAAGTGTAAATGTAAAATAGCTGTCTCCAATGTTGCTGACACAACATTTTAAGTATTGCATAAAAGGCAATACTTTGTTTTTGAAAAGTCCTCTCAATGACATGTTAGGCGACACAAGCTATTCATTTCACTTTACTTTCTAATCATTTTAAAGACGTTGCTCCAGGCACGGTGAACCCAATTGAAGAATTGTGTAGCGATCTGTGAAGTATCTATTACTGAATAAATCAACTGAAAACATGTCTGGGTCACATTTCACCCTAAAATCTTTTCAGAAATTAGATTTTGCATACATTAAGAATGATCCTATGTTTTGCACTGTAACATTTTTACAAGACAATTATACACAAAATTGATAAAGGATACCTGTATTTATCATTATATATATTATATGTGTGTGTGTGTGTGTCTATACATGAATAAATAAAAATGCATATTATAAACACACACACACACACACACACGTTGTAATAAGCCTAATATATTGCCATGTTTTCAATTCTTAATTCTTTTCAATTCTTGCCATCAAAATGTCACAATGCAAAACAATTAAATACAATCATTTAATAATCATTTTCTTCATTCCTAACATAATATCTTATTTTCTTGTGACCCTCGAGTGAAATATCACCTGGACCGGTATGTTCTTGACAGGTTTCGTGAGGTTTTCTTAAACAAAACATCCTCAGGCCAAAACAAGAATTTTGCCATTGACACAACATACCCTTGATTGCAACCTTTAAATTCTCTGGAATATATATAATATTTTACTTATACCACAATTTCAAAGTTGTGACCTGTTGCTAGTGTGAACCAAAAATGTACATGGGGGGGAAAAAATAGGTGGAGAACAGTGAAAACTGGAAACGTAACAGGAAAATTAGTAAAGTGAATAAGTGGCAGGGAAGAGAAAGCCAGAGACGGTAGCAGGAAGAAGAGTGCTGGAGAATGTGAGGAAGAGAGAGAGAAAGAGAGAGCAGAACCTGAACTCCAGGGCTGATAGAGGGCAGCGGGAGGTAGGAGGGGCGGTGGGCGGAGCACGTGTGACAGTAACAGCAGCGGCATTCAAGCACAGGTGCACCCTGGGAAGGAGGACCGGGCAGAAGCACAGAGACACAGATTACAGGCTTACGGCAACAAAATAATATAAGACATGAAAAATATCACGGGACTGACATCTCTTGACACAATTAGAGCCGTTCCATGGATCATGTGGGTCGTTTCTACAATGCAGTACAATAAGAAACGGTTCTAAAGATGGAAATCATACGATCTTTTATCATCATCAAGGTGAATTTCAAATGGTTTCACTAACTTGGTTTAAGGTAAAAATCATATTCCAAAAACACTTTTTTTCCTCGTTACGTTTTTTTTTTGGGAATAAAATTAGTTTTTGGTGATATTTTTAATATGTGCTGTGTCTCACTCTAAATCGTTCAATCCGGTTTTATGAAATTACAGATATTGCTATGCTATTATCAACATTTCAAAATGCGCCAGAACAATTTTAAATATCACAATTAGCTGAAAATCGAACAAAAGTAATCTTTTCCTCTTGTTGACTCGAGCCGTATAAGAGAACTATTAATTCCTTAATCAACACTGGATAACTTTAGCTCTTAATTTTTATAGTCATGTTTATTGTCTTGCAATAAATAATATAATCTTATTTAAAATAGAGCCTGACCGAAACATATCACTTAAGCCTAAAAGTGCAAAATAGAAACAACCCAAGAATTCAAACAAAACAACATTAAAATTTAGCTACTTATAATTAACCCCACACTGAACAAGACACAAATAAGAACGAAGCGTGTGCTGTGATTATATCGTGGCAAAACCGACTCAGAAATAACTAAATGTTAGAGTGGATGCCATATTTAAACTGATATAAATGCAAAGGAAGCTGCAACAGAAGCTGTGTAACATCAGAAAATAATGCTTGTGAAAGCATTTAGGAAAATACCTTCCCAGCCATTAAATATGACATTTACTCTGACTAAAGTCTATCGAGCAGGATATTTCAATATTTTAGTTTAGGTTTTTAAGTTTTATGTTAAGCATCTCTGAAAAGCTGTGAGTTAACACAGAATCATTTTGACTCGTCCCATAGTTATAAACAAGCAAAAACCATGCTTACAGTAATGCACTCAAAATGGAGGAAGATATACTATAATAAACTTAAAAATGTAGAAAATACACTAGGTTTCTAATGTACCAATAAGTTTGACACAGTATGCACAAGGATACCAAGATGGGAGGCTTGCGTAAACCAAACTACATCCCACCACTATATGTACTATTTAGACAGCTTTAGAACTCAGATTCAGAAGAATTTTGTTTTAATAAAATAAATAAGCTGCACATATGGCCGATAGACATCCATTGTAAGTGCAATACTGTAAATACTGTTTTCTGAGGCAATCAAAAATATATTCCTGATACTATAAAATCAGATATCATTTGCTGAGGTTATACTCACGGTGGAGCGGCGCATGCTGTTGCGAGACTGCGAGGTGGGCCTGTTGGTCTTGGGCTCTATGTTTTCGGAGGCTGGAGCAGCATATGAACTGTGACGACGGGACTTCTGTGCCTGGAGAGCCATCTGATAGGCTACCTCAAACGCCTGTCCCAGCGTCAGGATGATCTCATAGGTCTGTGTCTGTATATTTATGTATAATTATTACACATTGTAATATAAAAAGTGGCAGAGAAAACTATATTGCGCTATATTGTCCAGCACTGACATAAAGTAGTCTGTTTAACTGACCAAAATGTGTAGCTAGCTTGTAAATCAGATATGTTACATTTAAGCATCATTTTGTAAAGTTCTAGGTATGCCAGCTAGCTCAAGCTGTGATGCTCTTTCTTCTACCTTTAGCAAGCCAGATTATTCTGAAGTAAAGGTTTGGACGCATTATTATTGTAAATGTCAAAATACAAAACAGTAATATTGTGAAATATTTTTTTAAATTTTTTTTACTTTTTTAATATACGTTACATTTATTTAATACATTATTTCTATGATGCAAACTGAATTTTCATTATCACTTCCACAGCCTTCAGTATCACATGATACTTCAGAAATCATTCTAATAGGCTGATTTATTATTCATTTTGGAAAGAGCTGTGTTGCTTCTTATTTTTTTTATAACCTGTAAAGCCTTTTCAGGATTCTTTGATGAATAAAACATTAAAAGATAAAGGCATTTATTTAAAATTCTTTACAATAAACTCATTCTAGCAAACTGAAAATAATTATTTTTTTAAATTCAGATTTTCGTTGTTAAACGGATTCAAAGTGATTCTGTTTTGAATAAATGCTGTTCTTTTTAAGTTTTTATTCATCAGTGAACACATGCTTTTGTGTTGCTTAATGAAAGAATTAATTCAGGTTCTACGTATTATTCAATCACTATATTAAAAAGTTTGCATTTCACGTCAGCTTATGACCAAATCCATTCCCAATTAATTTCCATAAATTCTCACTTGAAATATTTCCCAGATGGAACGTTTCTGGGAAAAATTTCCACCCCATTTGCAACCCTAGATAAAAATAACACCCACCACTTCTACTGTAGTGAAGACATGGCAGAAGTGATAACCAGACTTCAGATCTTTTGTGATGTACGCAAATGTGCAAAGGTCATCCGGATCCTGGGCTGCGCAAGAGATGTTCTGGATCTCATGCTCTGCAACCATCGCCTGCAAAAGTATAAAAATACTGAGCGAGTGCATCACAATTTTCAAACATCCGCAAAAAACATGAGCACTTCACTAATTCATAACCATACAGGGCTATGTTACCATATATAACCATAATCTATCATTCATGCCTGTGCCACAAATAGTGCAGAGGATGGGTCACTGTCGTATGAATCTCTAACTCTGATAGTGATGGCCTAGCAAACACAACTAGTAATACCAATCTGTTTAGCTCTCCTTCTATACGCTAAGGTGTATCTTCAGTTGTAATATGTATAGGCTGTCGCTCTTACCTTGGTGGCTGCATCAACAAACTTGACTCCTCTGTAGGTGATGTTCAGTATTATGACAGGACCTTTCCGGTGATCCTTTGATTTCTGGTAAACATTAGAAAACAAGAATTTATTTAAAAATGATAAAGGAACCAAAGCACACTCACAAAACTGTGTACAACATGTAACAAAAATGTAAGACATTAAATAATAGCATATTGACTGATATACATGTATATGTACCCTTATTCTAGCGCAGGCCTCTTGTGTAGATTCAATTCCTCGCAGGTCTCGGATGATCACAGACCCTAAATACTGGAAAAGATATTTAGTCAGAAATGTACATTTATTCACCCAGCAGATGTTTTTTAGCATGTTACATGTTAAAATTTAAACTAAATAAATTGCAGTTTCATGAAATATTATTGCAATTTGTTTCTATTTTAAAATATTGTAAAATGTAATTTATGCAAAGCTGGAATTCCTCCAGTCTTCGGTCTCACATGATCCTAAATAAATCATTCCAATATGCTGATATGCTGCTCAAAAAAACATTTCTGATTATTATCAGTGTTGAAATTTGTATATTTTGTCAAAAACAAAAATAATAGAACAGAATTTAATTGGAATATAATATAAAATAATATTATTATTATTAATATTATTATAAAGTAATATTATTATTAATACATAACACATCTATTGCTATTATGCTACATAATACTTCCTCTCTCAGTTTCATCCCAGGATTCACATTTTAAAAATAACAATGACGTTCAAAAGAGCACTTTAATTTTTAATGTGGTGCTCATTAATGGATCTTTTATTATTTAAATCTAGACTCTGTCTTACTCTGGTTTTGATCTTGATGACCTGAGTCACAATCCTTTTGAAAATCCTTTCGGGGTTTGAGACGTACCGGTTAGTTTACAAACCCTGACATACAGAGGCCCTCTGAATCTGAAGCCGGCTTGAGTCATTTCCTGACCTCTCTCTACTACCCTTTACCAAATTCAGTTTTACTGGAACAAACCCTCCTAGATATAGATGAGTTTGTTTCTTAATGGAAACAGATTTGGAGAAATGCAGAATTACATCACTCGCTCACCAAGGGATCCTCTGCAGTGAATGGGTGCCGTCAGAATGAGACTCCAAACATGATAAAATCATCATAATCTTCAAGTAATCCACACCACTCCAGTCCATTAGTTAAAGTGCCTCTATTATGCATTTTTGGAAACGATCTTTCATGTAGTGTGTAACATGGCTGCAGTTTTAAATCTGAAAGTTAGTCGACTCCTTTTTAAAGAGTTGTTTCATGTTGACTTCAAAATGAAACATTAGCATACTGCTCGTCCATTAGATGTTCTTTTCATGTTGGTCTGAATGAAAATGCTAATTTATTCTTTGCCACTAGGTGCCACTTTTGGAGCATCAAAAGCTCACAAACACTGCTTTAAATGAAATCGACCAATCACTGGAGGGTTTGGGAAAAATTACTGCGTATTAAATAAATGCATATTATAAGAAAATGTAAGTTTCCATTTCCAAACATTATTTTTGTCATTAATTGTAATAATACAGTGAGGTTATCTGATCTGATCATCATCCAGGAAAAACTATGAACAAGTGCACCTCGAAACAGAAGCTGTTCCAAAAGCAGCGCCAGTTTATGAACAGAGCCGTAGATCACTGACAAGCTACGCGGGAGATTCAATGGTGCAGCTTCTCAGTGATCTACGGCTCTGGATAAGCTGGCGTTCCTTTTGAAAACATATTTACACATGCATGTGTTTGTATTTATATATACATAATAAATATACTCAATTTGCACAAATATAAATGTAAACAAAAACGTTTATTTTGTATTAGATTAATCCCAATTAATCATTTGGTAGCACTAATAAAAACACAAACATGAAAACAATATTTTACGCTAGTTTTTGGGTGTATGAGAGCAAATGAAGAAAGTTACTATCATACCAACCCTTTGTTAAAAGCTTGAAATTCAAGTCTGGATAAATATATTGTGAAGTGTGCAAACTGACAAATCCACAAAGAAAAGACTTACTCTGGCCTCATAAACACAGGACTCGGTGATCAGTTTGTCAGGGTGATGGTGCCAGGTGGAGACTGTGGTATATGTGGCAGAGTGGCTGGAAGGGCGAAGATTTAGACGTGAATGTCGATCTGCATGACGGTCCTAATGGAAAACAACAAGTGCAAGAGTCAAAGTCACATCAAAAATAAATAAAAAGATACCCTGTATATTTATATTCAAAGTGGAGTTATATTTAATGGTTGCAGCATATTACTATTGTTCCACCATAAATTTAAAAGCATAATGAGTTTAAATTATTGAAAAATTGCCTTATTTAAAAGCGGTATGAATTATTCATGTTCTGTGGTGTTCAGATGTGTTACTGTGCCCCTAGGTAAAAGACATCAGCATTCAAACATCTACAAGTATGAATTCTTCACAGAGACCATCTTAACTCATTTGTTAGAGAGCATGTGGAAACATAAATAGTAAATTTTACTAAATATGTATCATGAAAAAAAATCACTTTTAGTATAAAAAAATTCCAGTACATACACCACAAAATCTGAACCGAAATCTTCAGAAATAAGCTTCTTCAATGAAAAAAAAAAAAAAAAAGTTTCAATGAAAATTAAAGTTATTATTTAACAATAACAATATTTTAAATGTTATTTAGGTTGAAAAAAAGTAACATTTAAATTAATTTGGCTAAAATGCCAATGCTCTGAAGTGCAAAACAAAAAAAAAAAATCGTTTTAAATAATTACAATTGCAGAAGAATCAGGGTTATAAAATCAAAACCATAAAATTGTGTTTATTAATTAAAATAAAATAAACATTAATTGAAATAATCTAAAACGTATATATACATATTTTAATTTAAGCTAATTGGCAAGGCAAAATTTCTTATTTTGATTTAGTTTATCTTAATAAAATAACAAACTAAAGTGCAAAAAATACATTTAAAAAACCCATTAAACACCAACAACTACTAAAAATAACATAATAACAAAATTATTAAAACTTTATCTCAAATTCAAACGGAAAATCTAAAAAAACAGACTTAAAATATTTAAAAAAATATTTTTTTATTATGTAATGTAGAGCTACACAGTTTGCAGCATTTCTCATAGAACGACTCCAAAGTGTTTCATTACTTGAACGACTTGTTCATATCACAGAGGTGCTTACATGTGAGCGTGATCTTTCACCAAAGGAGCGAAGGGAAATACTGCCATCCTGATCCAACGCTCGGCTCTTTCGGCCTGATTCTCCCAACGGGAGCAACATGTCCATGGAGCGGCTGGTGTACGGGTCCATATAACTGAGCGGTGACGTATTTTGAGACAACAGATCCTGAATCTGACACACATGAGCAAGGTAAAACAGATTCATTTTTATATCATGCATTAAAATCTATTTTGAGCTCTAATGATGCTAAACTGAGTCTATTACCTTGAGTTGGGAAAAGCGGTTGGATTTTGAAGGTGCTTCCTCGTACGGTCTCTCTGCGATTGAGGCGATGATTCTTTTTCTGTGACCAAGAAGGACAATTTTCAACACCTGCATAAAGAGAGGAAAACGAAAACAGTCAGTTTATCAATCACAGCACACACACCACACAAAAGCATGAAAAGCACACTTACATTAACAATTTCAAGCTCCCACAGGTTCTTAACGCAGTCCAGGGTGCGGTAGCCGCTAGACAAGAAGTTGTGCAGATACTCTCCAAGACCCAGAATTTCCAACCACGAGGACAGAGAGGTGCTGCCATCACACCCCAGAGCTTTCACCTGAAGGAGGACAAAAACACAGTCTCAAAAGAAAATGCAAAGCAGACAATATAAAAAGCCTGAAAACAACACTTTAAATGTCAGACACTTTCCTAGATATATTGGCAATGACTTTTAACCAACCAGTCCCAAGGTCATTTTAAGTGGAAGTGGATGAAATGTGTGCTATCTTTTTAAAAATAAATGCCACTTGGTTTCACACTTGGTGTCCAAGTACTATTTAGGGACTGAAAGGCGCTACCTTTGGGAGGCTTTTTGCTGCATGAAGTATTTTCTTTCTGTGGCCTGGGTCGGTGATGCCAATTTCATGAAGGTCCTCATCTTCCATCACGTTACTCCCCTGAACGTATGCACATTCACATTAACTTCAGCTTTACAAGAACAATCAAGTGTTGCATAAAAGTGACAGCAGAAGTAGTTTGCTGCCACACTTTCAGGTACATCCTGTCTGTCACCATCAGACACTTAGTCAGCGCTTTGCAGGAATATTCAAACCAGTAATTTATACATGCATGCACATGTATACAAATATATATACTGTATATATGTTTGTACTGTGTATATTTATATGCATATGCAAATATGTAAATACACGTTTACATATTTACATCTTTTTAATGTTTTAGTTGTTTTGCTTTGTAGTTTACTTAGTCCTCAAATGTTTTAAATGAGTCTAATGTAGTCTAAGAACATAAAAATGCAGAATTCGGTAAAAAATATTTCTTTATGGCTTGTCAAAAAGCATGGCAAAGCTTGAAATGTCATGTACCCTTTTATTCTGAAGAACTAAAATGATACTTAAAATACAGTATTAAATTAGTTTAAATTAGTGCTGTCGAAATAATGAATCGTGATTAATAACAAATAAGTTTTTGTATACGTAATATATGTGTGTGTGTACTGTGTATATTTGTTATAAATACACACACATGCATGTATTTAAGAAAAGCATTTTATGTTTATTTATTAAATGTATTTATATTAAATAGAAGTTATATGAATATAAATATATACATGTAAATACATGTATATACTTTCAAAAATATGACACTGTATATGTGCATATTTATTTACATTTTAGTTATTTAGCAGACGGGTTTATCCAAAGCAGTACGGTGGCAGGGAGATCTCAACGCACTGCAACTTAAGACACATGCAAACAGAAAAAAACCCACAACGCATTAAGAAAACATCTTTGTAAGTTTGACAACACATGCACTGCAATGCAACCAAACACAGAGACACGCTGCAAATAGCACGGACCACAACGGAAATGTTTCAAGAGGACCTCAAAAAGTGACGAACCCATCTAGCTAACACAGCATTAAAATAACGTTCCACAGGTAAGTCTGTGACTCATCAGATTAGTCTAATAATATCCAAAAGACCAATGGATCATATGATCAGGTTGTTAAAATAAACAAAAAAAACTCAACTTCTAGTTTAGCGACAACATCTCTGCTCTGACCAAAAGCCACGGAACAAATAATCAGGTCCCCCTGAAACATTTCCGTTGTGGTCCGTGCGTGTTTCTGTGTTTGGTTGCGTTGCAGCACCTGTGTTGTCAAACTGATGAAGATGTGTTGTGTTTTTTTTCTGTTTGCATGTGTTTTCTTAAGTTTGCAGCGCGTTGAACTCTCCCGGCCACCGTAAAAGCGACTTACAAATGAAGTAAGGTAGAAGCAATCAACACCAACAAAAGACCAACAACATGCAAGCACTATGACAAATCTCAGTTAATGCAATACAGACATAGCAAGATTGTTTTTTTTTTACTAGATAGAATATAGAGAAATATATACATAATAAATGTACACAGTACAAACATATATGTTATGTAAACAAAAACTTTGATTTTGGACTTGCTATTAATCGTGATTAATCATTCCACAGCAATAGTTTAAATTATACAATTATTTTTTGTATTATAGCAATTAAATACTACAGAATCAAAAAACACAGAAAT
>JAUMHR010000099.1:4138519-4155998 GCA_032361145.1 Enteromius fasciolatus | reverse complement strand
AAGTTGCTTAAATATCTTAATTTAACTAATGCCTAGTCCTGGCTTAAGCTAAGCCCTGTTTGTGAAACCGGGCCTTAGTGTTTTAGTGCATGTATAAAGTCAGTTCTCCCAGGTGTCCTAGCAGAAAAACCACAGGTGTTCTTCTTCACATTAACAACAGACATGTTCAAACAAACTTTTACAACCACAATACCGTAAATTCCACCAAACCTATTTTCTGAGGTATTTTGCTTAAAGTGTGCCATTTAAAATAACCACTTGGTGTAATATTTTGATATGATTCAAACATTTTAACCCATTCCCCAGTGACACCAAATAAGTGTTTCACTAGTCAAGAGTAGACTTATATTTTTATCCATTTTAAGACAAAAACCATATCATCCTAAACTGAATTCCAGTGCAACCTTGATGTTCTATGGCCCCTCAGGAAGAATATAACCTTGTTTAAAGTAATTACACGTAGATGGGATGTGTTGATCTGTGCTGAGGAGACCATATCAAGGCAAATATTTGCTCACTTTTCAGGACTTGTGCAACTTGCCCTGGCACTGTCGTATTATTACCCGCCTGACAAACATGTAAGATCATAGAAGGACCTTAAACAAATGCAAAGCATTTCCTCTTGGTTTGACAGCTGCTCTTCCCTAAGACTCATGTGGGCTGTGGGAGTTGAAGCGACAGGCAAATTCTGTGGTATAAAGCTGATGTTAATGGGGTCTTGTATAAAAACACTGATTTAAGTCAAATGAGCCTTAAGCATTTTGTGTTGAATTACCAGCAAATGTTTCCCGGTGTGGAAGTTTGACTCCATTTTACCCCATTTCCCTATTTAACTCCCTAAATCCAATTTTTCCTGGTGTCACTAAAACCTCACGTACCAAGCAGACAACTGCAAACAAGGAAGTTTCAGACTTCATACTGCAGGGCATTGTCATTTGTGTATTTCACCAGAACAACTTGCTTTAATACTGCAGGGGACATATCATCCAAGGCTTTGCCTTTTCATAATGCTTTTGTAGTGTGAGAGGTAAACACAAATTTAGACTTGGTATTTACACAGTTGGGTGTAATAGTTTGTTGGTATTTTAAGTAAACCTGTCAGGCAGTCTCAAAGGGCAAATAATATCTTTTTCCTAGGAGCATATATGCAGCACTCTTTGATGCGAAAAAACACTGATAAATCATACAGGTTCATACAATGTAAGCCTGGGTTTCATCAAGCTATTTAAAATGGTGTATGTGTGCAGTAGCTGTTTGATTCCACTGATATCAGCACTGGACTGTGACCATTTCTAACTGACTGCAGATACTCTGACATGCGACTGCAAGTACATTTTAAGATGACTTATCTATAGTACCTATAGGTTAGATAAATAAAGTTAAATAAACTGGGTAGCTGGTGTTGTCTTTAGAATCATTCCATATGTAGCGTGAACTACATACTAGAAATATGGAGCAATATGGACCAAAGTCGAGTCACTGGTCAAGTTTTTACATCAAAATGATGTAATCTACAATCTTTTTTAGAAAGACTTCATTTCTTGTTTTCATCCACGATCAATTTATGGTGTTTAACAATTGATTTTTCCATCTTGGTGCCAAACTATCGCTAACCGTCACGTCCAGTAACCTTAGCCACAACGTGCCGAGCCCTCAGAAGATGCATGTATCAAATACTACAACTCCTTAGCAGCGTTATACAAAAACAGTGCATCTACATTTAGGCTAATCACTTTCAGATTGTGACTCCTCGCCTTGTGATCCTAGTTTTGTGCATGACTCACAGTATATCTGCAGCAACACGTTTTCAGTTTCGTTTAACCCTATACCTAGAGGTAACATTTTATAACTGTGTGCCGTTTTAATTGGACAGGCTAATGTGTTTGCCTTTTCTCTGTGCATTATAACCAATGAAAAGCGCCTTGTATGCTAGTAACGCCACACAGTGTTTGATGATCACAAAGTTCCTCCGATGAGGGTAATAATGAATAATGTGTATTTTTTTTTTTAATCATGCTTTAATTTATTTATTTATTTTAACAAATAACGGTTTAAGCTGAAATATAGAAATCTAGGAGTAACCTAACCCAGTGTAGGACCTGTTCAAGTCCAGTCTTACCCTGATGTTTATCAGTATCATTTGTTTTTGCAAATACTGAGTTTAATTTAATGGAAAAGCAATTGTACGTAACGTTTTCAACTTTCTTGAACATATTTATCATGCTCAGATTTTAATCATTTAGTCATCATCTTAGGGAGATTATTCTGGAAAGTGTTAATGGGAAAAATCCAGAATCGCTTGCAGCAGATCAGACCTTTCCTAATTTTCTTTTAGCTGCTACACAAAATTGTGATGGTGACCACAAGAGCCAGAAAATAAATGACCGTCTTGTACAGTGAATGACGACACTAGAGCATTTTGTTCTTTTCATAACACGTCTGGTTAGCTAATTTTAGGTTTGGAAGGATATTTATACTCAACGCCACTTCCTAATTGACAGCCTATTATGAGGGTACTTCTACACAAAAATAAACTTATGCCCAAAAGGCACTATTCCTAATGCTTTCGACATCCATCATAGAGAAGTCTGATGGATTATGGATTGAACCCAACTCAAACTCTGGCTTTCATGTGCACAGTCCCTTTCACAATGAGCCCTTGACAGCATCAAGCGAGCTCTAGGTGTGCGCGTTCTGACAAATGGCTCAACTGAACTTCATCATAAACGGACACCTTTGGCGGTGGCAGTAACCTTTCGGTCCATAAATGGTTATATAGTGCATGAGAAAGTTGTTTCAAAGTTAAGACGGTGAAAAGAGCGCATATACCTGCAATCTTTCTAACTGCCATGCAAATGAACCCCTCTGGGAAATGTACTAGACAAACAAAAATACAGAGAAGGAGTGTGAAGTAAACCTTTGTTTGGAGTAAGACATTCCACAAGTTTCCCAGTTCTTATCTGAGCCGTCTGGAAATAACATTCAAACCTGTGTTAAACTGTTATAGACATTCGGGGATGATATTTTGCAGCGTTTGGATGATCACTGCAAACATCATAATTCTAATGTGTTTGTACTTTTTTTTACTGTAAATGTATTTAAACATCCTTAAAAGCGAATAGATTTACAGCGTAAGGATTTATTGTTGCACTGGCAAGTTCCTTCAAAGTCATTTTGCATATCAAAATGATCAGGTTTTTCTGGAGAAGTCTGTGGAACAGCATGTGAATTGGAGGTCTGATATCCAGTCGTACTCTCTCTCTCTTTATTTTCTATTATCAATAAAGTCTGTATTAAGTGTGTGCGGTTTGCATTGGTGTGTCTGTTTAACTGTGCAAACATTTTGGCATGCTGCGTGCTTGCAGACGTATCATCAGCACACTGACGCACAAACTCTCACACTTAAATGCGCAGAAATATCTGGAAATGTACTTCGTGTTTTGCATCACAATTTGTTACCAAGAGAAACACCTTGGACAGATATACATCTGTGCCACAACATCTGCACACAGATAAATATAAAATTAAAAGAAGGCAAGTATGCATCTTTCTAACAGATATAGTTGTTTAAATTTTGTCATGAAGCATCATGAAAATTTGGCATAAAGAAGAATTATTGTGTAAATTGCTGATTAAATTGGTAAAGCATTTTATTTAATTGTCTTTATGCAAAAGATTTTTCTCCCACTGTGTGATATTTTTATTTTTATTTCGGGGTTTTATTTTTGACCAATTTGTATATACTCAGAATAAAAATGTGTATATATCAAAAAAGCTATTCTATAAAAATGATCATTATAATGACCAGAATTATTATTTTATTCATTTATTAATTTTTATATGATTTTGTACACATGCAACAATCAAATAAAATAAAACTATGGACTGAAAGAAAATAAAATCACACAAAACATCTAGGTCATATTCACCTCGATCATATTTCTCATGGCTGTTGTCATTTAAGATTAAAAACCGGATGTCTGACATTTAATCGGGCAGTTCCTCTGGTAACATGTCTCTCCTCCTTTGGGGTGGGGGTTAGTGGTCCACAACAACGGGCTGGCATGTCAAACGCCTTCAGGCTGGGAATGGGGCTCTGAGACAATGTTTACACAACTTAATAAGGCCTGTGTATAAAAGTGCGACGGGAGTCAATGAAGCAGGCATTCCTTCACTAACTCTTACTTGAAGTCTTGAGCACACCCACATCAGGTGCACTCACACACGCGCTCTTGTCACTAGCAGTATTAGTCACTGAGGTTAGTAATGTGGCACTCCACAATTCCAGCGTGTCGCATTCCCTGTTGAGTTTATAGGAGACCTAGAATTAGACCCACATTTGAGAAACAAGCAGAAACCAAAGGAATCGAGCAGAGGCCTTCCTGATCGCACCTCCAATACCGTCTTCAGCTGGACAGGTAAGTTTGCACAGCTACCTCCTATCAACCCACTTTCAAGGGCAACAATCCTGTTATTGGTAATTTTATCTGTATTTATAAGAAAAGCAAATATCCTATAGCGTAGGCTACATCAACAGTCAAAGGTTTGACAGATTTGACTGCATTTCTGACATTAAAATCCTGCGGACCCAGCTAACCGTGAACGTTCTCAGAACGTTCTGGCAAGGTTTTCTCAACGCTCTAAACAAATATTCAGTAGCATTAATAGAACGTTCATATTATTTATGCATTGTTTATGTAATGTTTTTCTGAAAACGTGATGTCTATGATGGTTTTAGAGAACATTCAAAAGTAACATTTACCTAATGTTTGCGAAATAAAATGTTACCCTTTAGTTTTGCACTAAAAATTCACACAATCAAGAATTTTTTTTTTATGTTTTTACTTTTTTTTTTATAGCTCAGTAGAAATGCTAGCACAATGCAAATGCTTGAGCGGTTTGAATGACTGAATTGTGGCTACAAATGAATACAAAATTAAAATTGCATGAGAAAAAGCATCATTGCACATCTAGTGTTTAAAAGCATGCCACGATTCACATCCTTTTTCATTTTTACTACTTTATAGTTTTTATGACTTTCCTATTCTTGTCGAATGAAGAAATTGGTAATAATAAAGGATGAAGAGGCACGTCCAAACATTTGACTGGTAATGCAGTTTTTGTGTGGCAAAACACACGAATGCATTCATCAATATACATGTTTAAGTTCTCCAGGCAACTGAGCCATCAGCCTTATCACCAGCTTGTGTCATTGATGGAGGCTGATATAAACTCAGATGATTCTAAATGCACCTGTCCTTAAGCTGACACAGTTCACCTGTCGTCGCATGCGATGTGTCCTTATTTAGAAAGATAAAGGGAACTCGTCTCAAAAGTTAATAGGTGTAAAGCTCTTAGGTTGGTGAATGTCATCTGGCTGGCTTCCAGAACAACACCAGCAAACCACAAATGACTGTTTTTTTCCCCAGAAGGGATAAGTGCAAGTGACTTGTGCTCTGGCTCTCATCCAAATCCTTCAGAAGAAGAAAAGAGCTCAATTCCCAAAGGCAACTATGCTAAAGTGTTACATTGTACTGAGGGACTAGGACTAAACAGATTATGGAGTTTTTGTTAAGTTTTGTTGAGTTAGCTTTCAGCAAATATCAGCTTTTCCTTAAAGCAATACATCAAAAATCTCACGTTCATGCATAACTTCTAATTTGTTTTTAAAATAAGTCATATAACTTAAAATATAGTGCATGCATTTCCTTATTTGATTTGACTTCTTTTGCCATTTTTTTAAGCTTGTAAACAATAAAAATCACAATTTGCCTTAATCATATGGAAAACAGTTGCTCAAACTGAAAATTACGGTTTAGGACGACACACGTAAATGACAACGTATTCTTTATTTTTAAGTGAGATATTCTTTTAAAAATTAGATATCTGATTCCACAGGATCAAGTGTGTACAGCAAGATTGTAGATAACCTAATTGAGACGTCTGAGAAAACCTGGCACAGGTACAGCACACCTGCTCTAAAAGTCGAGGAAGTAGAACAAACACGTTAGCAGAGGAGAATAAATATGATGTTGAGTAAGGAAGAATTCCCCTGTACGATTTTACTTGAGCTCAAAGCTCCCAGAATGAATCAGAGATACTTATCAAAGGCGGCTCTCAGCGGTTGAGTGACTTAATATGGCACTTTGCATATTACCATGCCATGCCAGTTTTTGTTCAAACAGCTGGGTGGGTTGTGTTTGTAATGAAATTATGGCAAAATTCAAAGTTTTTACAGTCTTACAAGATAGATGATGGACTTATAATGTCACAGAACAATGCAACAAATTTGCATTTTCATTTTAAATCAGTGAAAGATGCACCATAATCTTTAAAACCATAATTTCCTTACTGTGGGCCAATAATTACAATCCGATTTTTTTATTATGAACTAATAAAATGAATATTAATATATATATAACATATGAAATAAATATATTATAATATATATAGGCTATTATAGCCCCTAAAACACTTCAGAGACTTAAAACACACTTAAAAATGTCTTATTTTGACATGGGCTTTTCACGTTTGAAATAGGCCAGTTAACCCTGGGTCATTGTAACCCCGGGTAAACATTCTTGATTCACGTTTTAAATCGATCATAAGGTTAACTAATCTTGGCAAGGTCTACCAATAAGCTTGTAAGTTCCTTAATTAATTCTTATTTGCATATTGTCGACGGAGCACACGCTCTGTTTTTTTCCTGAATGGACCATGAAGGTAAGAAAAACGCACCTTAAATCGAACTGACGTGTTTTCTCCTGTGCTAAGCATCTAAACCAGATTAACCGTGTTTCCACTAAAGCGGTTCTCAATCCTGGTCCTCGCGCACCCCCGCTCTGTTCTATTCGAACGCGTGCGCACTGCGAAGTGGACGTCACCGAATATTCCGCCATCATCCCAGTTAAAAGTGAATTTATACGTTCCATTCAAAGTGCATTTAAATGTGCGAGACGTAATTCAAATCGTATTCACTTATTTACAGTGCAAATCCGTGAATGAATGTTCCGAAGTGAAGTAAACTTTAACGGACACTGTGTAGGGACCATGTCGTTCGGAACACAGCTCATGCACGGAGCTCTCTTCTAATGAGCTGATTATCAGAATCAGGTGCGTTAACAAAGAGAGACATGCAAAATATGCAGAGTGTAGGGCGAGGACCAGGATTGAAAACCGCAATCCGAAAACGTGCAATCCCATAAAGCAACGCGTGAGCGTTCACTATGTGCCAGTAGGAACGTACCGTAGTTCGTTTTTCATATCAATAAGTTTTCATACCGCGCAAAATGCTGCAAAATGTACTTTTAACTTCACTTCTAATAGGGCTTTTCACAATGAACTTAAAGGAATAGTTCACCTAAAAATAAAAGACATGATTACAGGTTTAATGATGTTCAGTGTCATCTTATGTAGGCCTACCCATTATTATTTGTTGACCAGGGGTAAAACAGCGTGAATCACGACCAGGGTTTGAAAGAACCCAGGGTTAACTATTTCAAGTAGCCGTGGTTTTACCCCTTTTATTTGGGGTAAAGACATGAATATATTTGTAAGGGTGGAGTAGAAAGCAACTAATACTAACAATAACAATAACGAAGCCAGATTGTGTTATCTACTGATATTTAGTCAATTTTAAGTGTGCTATATAAGACTAAATACTTTTTGGGGCCACTTTACGTGGTTATGAGCATTTTATTTGACCTTGGATAGTGTTTTTATCGATTCTGTTGATGGTTTTTCAGAATCAGCCAGTCGTTGTGCGACACATCACTGGAGCGCAGTCATATGGTGAGGGAGCCGCCGCACTAATCGCTTGTAATGATTGCCAAATCTTTTATGTCCTTATGATGTGAACAAGCTGAGTATTGCACAGCTGTTGTTGGAACCCTGCAGTTGACGGAGCATTTCTTCCAGTAAGAGAGGTTTGCTGTGAGCACGGCATGTGCACACAGATACACAACCTAATAGACTCATTGAGCGGTGAGACTCATTATTAATAGGTAATGTTTTGCTATTGACCTGAGCCATGCTGGTTGCTATGCTGGGAGAGATTCCAACACACAGTAAACATATAATGAATAGAGAAACTAGAAAATTAGAAGAGCCAAAAGAAAATAAAGCCTAATGTGGTATTTAATTATAAAAATAAATGGCACATTGCAAAAAACATATATTTATTACCTTTAATTTTGTTTTCTGTTTGCTTTTAAATGTGCACCATGCATACATCTTTAGCGTCTATATTTAATTATATCGTTCCTTCTTTCTTCAATAACCATTGACAATTAACCAAGTTTTTTTTTTGTCATTTATTTTCTCTTCTTTGCTTTTTTTTAAACAAGTGCATCGTGCATAAATTAATCACCGTAACTGAAGTCTATTTTAGGACAATTATTGATTTTTATGAAAAAAAAAAATTCTGGGCATTTTTTTCCCGACAAATGATTATTATTTAATTTAATTTAATTATTTATTAATTTTTAATCACTTTATTTTTAATGTATTTTTTGCAATATACTGACAAAAAAATATTTATTATCTTTTATTATTCAATTGTTTTTTCTTTCCTGCATGCTTATTTAGAGAAGTGCACCATGCATGAATACAGCAGGTGTATATGTGACTGCTGGGAAGGGCCAGTCTTGTGTCTTCTGGTGTGAAACGCTGATAAACAGTGGTTGTTTAGCACCGAATGCAGCTGACCTGGCAAATCAAGCGGCTCTTAACCCTTCCAAAATGAATTTTAGAGTCTTTAACCAAACTCATTTAAGGATCAGTCACGGGCTTAATCCCGCGCCTGGGGAGTGTGTTTGCATCTCCTCACCGCTGCTTTTTCTCCACTGGCCAGAGTCAATATGACTAAATGTGCCTGTCTAATGGGCTTAGCGCAAGCTGTTGCGAGCAAGAGTGGACACTAGGTTACAGACACGAAACTAAGCTGGCTCCAAAAGCACGCTCCAGCTTTTTCCTTGGAGAGGAGAGGGAGGGGGCTGTGAAAGCAGCAGGCGTTTGGAGATGAGAACAGGGATTCCAGGAAGGATAACTTCATTTCCTTTAGGGTTTACTCCAGGCCAGCTTCAAAGATATACTCCGGGGCCTCCGTTTGAGTTTGCATACAGAGATGTGAAAGAGCGAGAGACAAATGGTTTGACCTCTGACCCTCAGCCATTCCATCACCGCGTCCAACGTGATGCACATTTTGTTACTTGAAGTCTTCAAATGAAACAGCGTCACATTATGCTTGCCATACCTCTAAAAACTTTTCATAAAATAAATAAATTAATTAATTAATAAACTAACTCATTATTTAACATAATTTTCATGATGCATAGTTTATAAAAAAAAAAACTATTAAAAATTTAAATATAATAGTACAAATTGTACTCATAAATAGGAGGTACTAAAAATTTAAATATATAAAAAAAATTATAATAATAATAACATGAAATACAAAAATGGATCAAAATTAAAATAATAAATCAAAATAATAATAAAGAGATTTGTCACAACAAGGTTTCAATTGTTAACATTAACCTACAATGAAAAAAGTATTTCATATTTATAAATGTATGAAGTATTTATTATTCTTAATGTGTATTGTTCTTGAGACTAACGCATTACTGAAAAATGATGTGTTAATATTATTTAGAATTAACCTGATTAGCCTGAACAAAAACTAACAATGAAAAGTTGCATTTTTATGATTTAATGTTTAAAAGGTTAATACCTAATATTCTTCTTCTTTCTTGTGTTGTTTGTTTGCTCTATGCTTAGCAAAATCCTTACTTGCTTGTAAATAATTGCAGTTAAAAATTGAATTGCAAAGAAGGGACGAGCTCAAATTATGTCAAATGTTACTTTTGAAAGCTTTTAGAAAGGAGGGAAAAGTCAACTGAGAGATACAATAAAAGGTTTAAGTCTTTATAATCCATCCTTTAAAAGCTGAATGATTGTTTTCTTTTATACCTCTTTTCCTCTGCTATTGCTGGGTGTGGAGCAATCTCACCATTTTATGAATGATGGCAGTGGTGTGTCCAAACAAACGGAGGTTGTCCGAGAACATGTGGTAGATGGAGAACGTCCTGTAGACATACACTCTAATGACAAGCGCTTCTTACTCTCCATCTGTGCCGTGAACTTTAAATCAAACTATTACTCCCGCATATTTACTCATGAAGAGAGGAGGCTGCTCCACAAATACCCTCACAGGATCTATATATCAAACTTTTACGGCTTTCAATAAAACACACGAAATCCAAAGAAAATGCCAATGCAGGAAAATCCAGAAATCAGAGAAGCTAGAAACATCTGTCATCATTTGCTTATTTGCATGCTGCTCCAAACCCGTACGACTTATGCAAAACACAAAAGTAGAGCATTTGATTTTAAAGTGATGACAGAATTTTCATTTTTGGATTAGCTGTCCCTTTAAGACCGGAGAAAATCTTGAAAATATTTGTGAAGCACCTGTTTCTGCAGTATGACATGCGAACACTCAATGTGTCTAAATTACAGTTGTACTCACTTAACCATTGGCTGCCTGCGATGTTCTTCATGTAATGTGGAGGCCCTGACAAGACCTTCATGAGTTATTATGTTCCTTGTTTCTGTCTCAGGGAATATGTTACAGCTTTCTTGCATTCCTCAGCATAGTTTCTTAGATGCCCCTAAGACATATTTTAATATTACACAGCCTTCATTGAAAGAACAGCTTTTATGTTTAGGAAAGGTTCAGTGTCAGCGTACACGGCATATTTGCATGATCCTGGAAATCTTTGCATGGGAAAGACCCACTCATATTTTATTCAGAAAGTGTTTGATTTAACATTTGATTTTCTTTTAGTTTAGGTTTGGTCATGCATGTGCATTTCGCCATTTTTACAGATTTTAAAAATGTATTACTTTTGTTATAATTTATTTGTTTAGTTGTTCATACATTTATTTGAGTTAGTCATTTAATTTAATTTAGTTTTTCATGTACTGTTAATATTTTGTTTTATTTCAGTTGTAAGATTTTTTCAGTTTCAGTAGATTTTATTATATTATATTAATATTTTTTTATTGAACAATCTATTTTTGTTTTATTAATTTTATATTAATAAATATGTACATTTTATTTAATTAGTAAACACATTTAATTTCACCATTTTAACAGTCATTATCTTTAATGACTTCAATTGATTAAAATGTATTTATACATTTATTTTAGTTAGTAAATTTAATTTACTTTTATAAATGTAAATATTTATATAAATCTTTTTTATTAAAAATATATAAATATTTATATATAAATATTTTTTTATTAAATAATCTATTTTAGTTTAGTTTAGTTAAATAAATTTTATATTGATAAAAAAGTTTAAAAAAAAAATTTTGTTAACACATTATAATTATTTAAATATTAAAACTTTTCTTTACAATTATTTAAAACTTAAAATATATACAAAATATATTTTTCTCATCTATTAGTTATAATTTTACAGCTTTATTTCAATTACTGAATTTTTTTTAACCATTTTCTGTAGTTAAAACTATCATCATTGGTGTATATATCACTATTTTGACAGCCGCATGAGTTGATGTGAGGCGTAGTGTGCTAACAGCTTGTCATCTTTGTTCTTTGGTTTGTTTATCCTACAGTATCCCTTCTCATTTCACTTTAAGTCATACTTAGCTTTCGTAGATGACCTGTTTAAGGAAACGCTTGCTTTCAACCGGCAGTTTAAAAACACGTTTCTCAGTGGCTATTAGTGCTTCGGAAGCATAATCATCTTCCAGTGAACTTGTAACCCGAGCTGCTCTTTCCTTGGAGCAGTCTTCCCACCTTTGAGTCTTTACCTCCTGGCCACTGGAGATAGCTATCAGCCGCAGCCCCGCCTCTGCTGTCACCCTGCATCTGAAGCATCTTTTCCTACTTGCCATTTGATTAAAAACTCATGCTGACACAGGAGACAGGAGACCGGGGACGGCACCTTGAAAGCAGTCCTCCAAACCGCTGCTCTGCTCTGGTGTCAGCCGCCATTCTGTACAAGTGACCCATGAGTAAATGACTCAGTCAAATCCAGTTTGCTTCCCCCATGCTGCACTGACTTTCCGCGTTCATTCCTGTTCGCCCTGAAAGCCTTAAAAACAAAAACAGCATCACTTTGGCTCAGAGTTGCTTGGCTATGAAGCAGCAAAACCTTCGAGACCCAGCACTTGTTCTGCTGAATGTCCTGGTGTACGCCTGCTCTTTTAAACACAGCATCGTGATAAAATCGTGTAATGTAGAAGTGTGCGACTGGATAACGACTCTTCTCTTTTATTTCTGCAGGAGATAATGGCCAGTCCTGTCCGAATCCAGTCAGACAGCGCTGTTGTTCTTCAGCCACCACACTCCACAGGTTTCACCGAGAGCTCCCTCCTTAAGCGAGAAGATGGCTTGGAGATGGTGGACCACAAACCCCGGCTTGATGGCTCAGACCGAGGACTCTATCTGTCCTGCTTTGACATGCTGCTCACTGAGGATGCCACCTGGCTGGTGAGGGTCTCGGACTCGTCCTCACCCGCGGGCGTCGGGCCCAGGCTGGAGCCGTGCCAGGAGCCTGAGCAGTGTCCAGTGATCGACAGCCCCGGGCTGGGAGCTTCCCCACTATCTCCTACCCTGGAGGAACAGGTGGAGGAGAGATCTTTAGAACAGGTGCAAAGCCTGGTAGTGGGAGAGGTTCTGAAGGACATTGAGACCGCTTGTAAACTTCTGAACATCACACCAGGTAATCACTCTAGTCATTCCTATTATGGTGCAAGAAGAATCACATGTTAAGTTGTCCTTGGCAATGCATATCACTAATCAATAATTAAGTTATTAAATTAAATTTAAAAATTTGCAGTAGGAAATTTTATGGAATACATTCATGGAACATGATCTTAATGTCCTAATGATTTTTGGCATAAAAGTAAAATCATGACCCGTGTCGTTGGCTATTGCAATAAGTATTATTATTATTTTTAAATTAAATTAAATAAAATTAAATTAACTATTGTTACTTTTTAAAAATAATACAATTTAAATAATAACATTATTTAAATATTATATATATGTGAAAACATTATTATTATTTTAATTAAATTAAATTAAATGATTAAACTATTCAAATGATTAAATATTACCTTTTGAATGAATAAAGGATTAAATGAATTATTATTCTAAAGAAAAACATTAAAACATAAATCAAATATTATTTTTATTAATAAATAAAACAAAACGTATGACTATTTATATATTTAAAAAATATTAATATAGTTTAGGTAATAAAATATATTTAAAATATTATTGCAATATATTTGAATTAATTAAAAGTAAAGAAATACATACAATGGTCTTTTTGGTGCAAAAACTAAGAAATATTTCACCCGTTCATGTGTTTAATATTTAAGTATTCCTCAACTTTAAATATGTTTAGCCAAAAGATAAGATAAGATTGTACAATCTGGTACTGCAAAATAAGATTATAGATTTTTATTAGACTTTTATTTACTAAAGCCCTATATAAGCAGCTATAGTAATATATAACAAACATATTATAAAAGTCATTTATTGATGCCAGATGCATACCAATAATGTATTTAGGCAATATTAAAATTTGGTTTACACTAGATTTAGATTATAATTCTATAGCCTAAGTAAATACATAATGCATATTGTTAACAATATATATTAAGGTCAAAAATGTTCACAAATATATCTCCTAATAGAAATATTCCGTAACACTCTCCTGACTCGTCCCGTTCACAGCCTTGGCAGTAAAACACAACATGCTGATATTATCATGACGCTTATTCAAATGAAGCCATTCATCACTCCCGTTCAATGTGAGTGACAGACAGATCTGAGTTATGATTGAGCCGAGCAAACAGTCATAATGAAACTGTTAGAGAAGGCCTTTGACTCCGTCAGCCCTGAAGGCAGCTGAAAGCACAGAGACCAGGATCTGCCTAATCCTCCAGAGTTTCACTAATGTGCTGAGAGCTTTCCTTAAGGACATTCAGACCCCTCCCGTATAACGATGATGATGATGATGATGATGAGCGAGCAAACATTTAAATGTGATTGTTTAGAATTATCTGCACATCTCCAAATAGCTCATAATTGTCAGCGGCATGCCACGCGGTTTATTGATTTGTCTGTATTTCATGAGCACGTTCATGCAATTTGTGGCGTAATGCGTAATTCTGCGTCTTTGTACAGTCACACCACCTTACGTAAACACCCATCCCCACTGTTTGCTCTTCTGAATGGCGCTCTCCTTCACTAAGACATTTCAAAACATTTGGAGTCTGTCCAAACAGCTCTGAATCCCAACAGTGTGTTTTGTCAGACTGATCGCTTATCTGATCTCATCTTTTAGACCCCATGGAGTGGAATTGTGGGAACGTTCAGAAGTGGCTGTTATGGACCGAGCATCTCTACAGGCTCCCACAGGTGGGGAAGGCCTTCCAGGACCTGGACGGCAAAGATTTATGCTCCATGAGCGAGGAAGACTTCCGACAGCGTTCGCCTCAGTGCAGCGAAACTTTACACGCACATCTGGATATATGGAAATCAGGTGAAAAACAAATAGTCTGATCGGTGTTTAACTAAGCACTTGCCCCAGAACATGCAAAAAAAAAAAAAACTATATGAGTTCACTTCCTTTATTTAATCAGTGTGAATTTGAGTTGAATTATCCAAGCAGTTGAAAGAAATACAGCACGGTTGTTAGCCAAAACTAAAACTATTCCAATTGTTTTCATTAATTGAAATAATAAAATAAAATTAAAACAATAAATGGCAATTAGAAATGTTCTTACTAAACTTCCTAAAACTAAAACTGAAATGAAAAGGTTAAAGCTAAATAGAAATATTTAAAACGTAATAAAACACACATAACACACAGTTAAAAAACACAACAAAATTGTAAACTAAAAATTAAAATAAAAAATAAAAGCGTTTTTAGTGATACATTTTAATGAATAATATATTCTCCTATACTGTACTGTATGTAAAATGCATTTTTTATTTTATTTTTTAATGCTACACATAATTCATAATAAAAATAGTATTTCTTAGTTAATTATTAAAAACAACTTTAAGCAGCTATTTTTGCTCTTTTATTTAATTCCATTCCGTTTTAATTCTGCTTCATTTATTCAGATTCGCATTTCAGTTTTGCGTCCTGTCTGAAAACAGAAATTCATAAAAAGGGCAAATGTTTATTGTCAAAAAAAACCTAAAACATAAAAGGCTTGATCTCAGTTCTGTCAGCTGAGTGTTTGCATGCATGTGTATTCATGCTCCATTTCTTTTTTTGTTGTTGTTGTGCTTTCAGCTGCTTGGATGAAGGAGAGATGTTCGGGAGGAGAGACCAGGATGAGAGGTACATCACAGAAACATCTACACAGACGATACCAATATACAGAAAAATACCTTTACCTTACAAATAGACCACAGACAGGAGCATAGCACTAGTGAAAGCATGGTAATGATTAACCTGTTCAGATCACATCGATTAACGCCAATAAACAAAAGAGGTTATCGTGAGACGTTTTTCAAAAAGAATTTTCATTGAAATCTATATCACACGACACAGTCGTGGTAATATTACTTACAACATTCATATGCTATTTTATTTCAATGGAAGTGTTATTAATGTTAACTGAAACTAAAACAATTAAAAAAACTGTATAAAAGCTAAAGCTTTCAAATTATAATGAAAACTGAAAATATAGCAATGTTAAAAACATCTAAATATTCTAACCCCCAAGGCTTAAGATGAGAAAATGTCTTGCTCTGACATATCTTAAAACATGTCAGTGTCATTGTTCTGTGTTAAGATGCACACCTGCAGTATTTTCTTATAAAGCATTTTTGTAAAAGTTGCTTAAATATCTTAAGCCTAGTCCCGTTTGTGAAACTGGGCCCAATATTATTTAGATGATACTATAATGTAATACCAAAACTGTTCTATGTTACAAGTACACGTTGATTCATATTTTCTGAAAATGACAGTTTCTGTCCATCTGTATCGCAAACAATCTACGTCACAAATCCACACTCCTATTATAATCAATGAAGGGATGTGAAATGATTGACAGAACATGCTTGTGTCAAGACTATTCAGTCTTATTGATTCTTGACTTCTGTCGCATGCTCTTAGTCTAGATATTAATGTATTTGTAATTATATCGGTTGGCTACTTTAAATGAATCTTTTGGTACAATGCACTTATTGTGTACATACATTGTACTTAAATACTAAGTACTAAACCAGCTCTTAAAGCTACCCATACCACCATCCTTGTCCCTAACCTCATCTATATCTCACCTCAGTGGCAGCAAGTGTTTTGCATTACAATATGAGCACAAGTACATTTGTACAGTGCAAGTACATAATAGTTAAGGCCACTTAATAATAAGTGTGACCATTTATTTATTTATTTTTTATTTTTTTAATAAAAGGATAGCTCTGGCTATGACTTATTCTGACTAAATTCTGTTTTTTATTATGACTCATTGCTTAAAATGTAACTATAATGCTGTGTGTTGCCTCACAGAAGGTGAAGAGCTGTGGTCCGAAGCGGATTCGTCTTGTTCTGGTCAGCCCATCCATCTGTGGCAGTTCCTTCGAGAACTTCTCCTGAAACCGCACAGTTACGGACGCTGCATCCGCTGGCTGAATAAAGAGAAAGGTGAGGACATGACAGCTTTCCTGCACTATAATGGATGTCTATGGTCTGTCTCTTTCCATGACACTTTACACCATGGTGCTACAACGTATTTCCAAGAATGCCATGCTGCATTCTTAAAAATAATGTTTGTTTGGTATCGTGGTTCCGTTAAGAACCTTTAACATCCATGAAACCTTTCCATTCCACAACATGTTCTTTATAGTGGAAAAAGCTTCTTTAGATTCTTAAAGTGTTCCTCAATCTAAGAAAAATGTTTCTATTAAAAGCAAGGACCAGGGTTACACTTTCCATGAAGCCTGTATTAATAATACATTATAGGTGTATTCTTAACGCATTATAATCAATGCAGGATGCATTATAAAAAAAACGTCATATTATATTTTATCATCTCATGAGTATTCATAAGAAAAGTTTTAATGTGTTAATAATAATATTTACTTATTTGTGGTTACAACTTTTAAGAATATGATCATTTATAACACACAATGAACACGATTCATTCACGTAAGTTACAATGGATTATATTTCTCATAGTTATAATGCATTATTAGTCTCATATCTTGTTATTTTAGTGATGTTACTTTACTTAAAGCCTCAAACACCACACCAAGTAGTAATGTTTAATAATATAACATTTCTTCCTCAATGGTTCCTCAACAAACATACTGAGTATAGGCAACCTGATCTCACGGAAATTCGTACATATTTTACGAGGTGGCTAATTCGTACGAATTTGTACGACCTCACTCGTACGAATACATACGATTTAT
>JAUMHR010000099.1:4070900-4087088 GCA_032361145.1 Enteromius fasciolatus | reverse complement strand
AAACTGGATTAAAGCCTATAATAAGTACAAAATCCACAAAATACAATCTATCACCACATAAAAAAGGAAGTGTTTCTGTTTAAAACAGCTAAATCTGTCAGTATTTCAGAAACACTCTTCGTACTAACCCACTGATTCAAAGATTTTTGTATTTCCACTGAAACATTTAAACAGGAGTACTGCGTCAGCTCACCCAGTGCCTGATTGCTTTGGGTTTGAGTCTGTATACAGTATGTGTCCAATGGTATCGATTTGTTGCCTTAATTGTTACGAGACACTCTCGAGGAGACAGAAATGGCTCCTGTGTTTAAGCAGTAGCATCTGTTCGCCGTGCTCCTGCGTTTCCTGTGGAAGAGCAAGACAAGGGTGCCCAAATGAATAGAAATTAGCACTCGGAGCGTTTTCTGTAGAGACCTGTGAAACATGTAAGCGAAACGCCGTTGCACTTGACGAGAACTAAGCGTCTGAGTGTGGCATGACAATTATAGAGTATCTCCTAAAATACCAACTGTATCTGAAGTACATAAACAATGATTTGGTCTCTGTTGTTTTCTGTGGATGCGTTTAGAGTTGATTCACAAGTCTTCAGCTTGTTGTTTTCTCGGCTGCAGGCTACAATTGAAAGAGATTGCTTTGTGCAAAAAAGGGCTTTTGAAAATATTCCCCTTTTCAGTCTAATATGAACAGAGACTCTGCTGAATGGCAAATAAAGAGTAGTGAAGAGTGTGGAGAGGTATATAGGCGCGTGCATGTGTGAGATTTGCATGCAAAGGATATACAGACTAAATCTCATATTTAAAGCCAACATTGAAAAGGCCATCACAAACATTTTACTTCAGTAACCATAATATTATGTGAAACAGGATATGCAGCAAGAAGTTTTATTTGATATTTTTTTTCATTCATTATTTCAGTTCATTTTATTTTATGAATATAGAAATTTATTCATTCATTAAATTGTTTTAGATTTTATAGTATTTCATTTAGTTTGTTTTAACATGCACTCAGGCATACAATAAGAGCATTTTTTAAATTGAATTATTAAATTAAATTAATTTAATTGAATATATGTAATGAATACTTCAAAACAACATCATTTGTTTGAAAAATAAATCTTTTGTTGTATTATAATTAAATTAATCAACTAATATATATATATATATAATACAAAATATGGTTGTGCAAATGCATTACGTGCAAGAATCAGAAATCAGAAGCTGACTTCAAGTATTCTTCTTGCTATCTTTATTAATAAAATTATGAAGAGAACAAAAACAAAAAACCTAAAACCAGTTTCCCTCTTTTAAAGCTAAAAAAGACGTTTATGATTGACTGAATAATATGAGAGTGTAGTTGAAGTTAGAATACAGTGAAGTAAAAACAGCACATGTGGTCTTATTTTCTTTATTTACATTGTATGCAGTCTTTTCTTTGCGTTCATGCACACGCATTTGTGTGTTTGACCCTTTTTGAAGAGTTGAGCTTTCGCTCTCACTTTTTTTCTTGCTTTCTTCTCTTTCTGTCGGTGACTAGTTGGAGGAGACGGTCGGGCTGCAGTCGCTCTCAGACAGAGTTTGATCAGGAGTCTGTCTGTAACACACACACACACACACACACACATACAGACGGAACGCTTTCATGTCACCATATAAAGTTGTTTGATGAGCAAACGGCAGCCCCATGGGGTCGGTCACAGTCAAACAAGGTCTTTGATTTCCATTCGAGCGGCTAAACGAAAGTGCTTGTGTGAAAGACAGAAATCACAGCTGTGGTGAGAATAATACAGTGCAAAAAAAAAAATATATATATAAATATATTAAGTTAAATTGTTGACAAATGTATTTTTACCTGTATGCAAAGGTTGTTTAATGTTTTTTTAAGAATAATTAAAAATTAATTTTAAGATGAACTAAAATTGTTTGCAAAAAATTCACAAATTAATTTTCTTACCTATTAGCAAATGTTTTGTTTATGAATTAGAATGCATTTTCTAGTTTAAAAGGTTTGCATAATATATATATATATATATTATATATATATTTTTTGAAAATATTTACATGTATTTACATGCATATATTTATATAATGTATATTATGTATAATACATATGAAAATAAAGTTATATATATATATTTTTTTTAAATATGTACATGTGTATTTAAATATACATAATATACACAGCACACACGCTACATGATATAAACAAAAACTTATTTTGCATGCTAATCGTGATTAATCATTTGACAGCAATAATTAGAATACATATTGTGTAAAAACATAAATAAAATAATTAATTAATTAAAAAAATATTTATATTTGTTGTTGTTGTAAATAAATCACATGAAAAAAATAATTATTTAAATTCTTATCTACTACAAAAAAAAATAAAGTTGGTTTGATTGGAAGAAGAAGAAAGATTAAAAAAATAAATGAAACCCATAAGACAGGAGTAAGACAGAGTAATATGTTTCTATTGTTTTCCCATGTTTTATTGGTTGGCACTAGAGCTGATAAATTATCATTCAAAAATGAATTAGACTCAATATTTTAGTCTTGCATTGTCTTTTTAAGTGGACCCTTTTAAAGTGGCCTTCATTAGCAGTCCGCTGGCTCTACGGATTGAACCTAATTAGTTGAAGCGCTAACCTTTCCGCCTCGTTCTGTAGCCGTCCTATCTCTCATGCCTCGCTATGTGGCTATGCAAATATCATGAGACGTGAGGTCAGTGGCGAGCATTAGCCTGGGTTTTTGTCCGCGAGGATGCCTAATCTACGCTTCACCTCTTCTTATCTTGTCGACCGGCCGCTCGCTGCTCTTCGCTGAAGGAGAACGCTGCTCTCCACGGCCTTCAGGCTCCAGAGACTTCTGCCGAATTATCATCAGCGCTTCCCCATCTCTCCTGCTTTCCTCTCTCTGGTTCTGTCGGCCTGGCTGTCAGATTCAGAGAGCAGACTGTGTTTTCAGGCTTGAAGGTCAGCGTGTGGGAAGTCTGGAGGATTAGCTTAGTGGCACAAATAGTGCGTCTGCGCTGGAGACCCGTCTGATTTTCTTAAGAGAGCAACCAACATATGCCTCGACGAATGCTGAGTGTTTTGGTCAGGATGAAGTGTTTTATATCATCAGATTGAGATGCTTGTTTCTAATGTTCAGGAGTTTCATCCAAGGTCATACTTTTTTATTTTCAAGCTTTCATCTTTCATCTCTTGTGGGCAAAATGATATAACAACACTGGAAATATGCAGTTTATTTATTTTTTTATGAAAAATGCATCTTCTAGCAGGAATTTGTTTTCTTTTCGATAGCAGTGATAAGAACTTTTGTAAATGTATGCACTACAGTTCAAAAGTTTGGGGTCAGTAACTTCTTTTGCTCACCAAGGCTGCATTTATTTTATTTAAAAATGCAGTAAAAACATTGTATGCTGTAATTATAGTGAAAAAACCCTACAAGATGAGTCTCCAGTCCAAGAGGTTTGCTGCTTTGACTTGTGTGAGATTATTGCAGAAGCAGCGTTTGATTTGTTACACCAGCACACCACGTTATTGTTTGATATTATAAATGATTGTCTATTAGAGTGGATGATTGTTTATTTGCCCTAATCCCCTCATAAATAACACACTGCTCCATCAGTTAACAGCAGCAGAGAGTCTGCGTTCAGCCTCGCTGTCAGAGCGCTCCAAACGCCCGCCTGCATCTGACAGCTTGTCATTTCTTGACGCTATCTCACTGGGTGAAGACCTGCCTGTCGTATTGATTGGCAGATTGGTTTTTTGGGATATGTTTGATACATAATTCAAGGGCTTGTATATTTGCTAATTTCCTCCATGCGTTTAGCTGGCGTGTTGCAGAGGTGTGTGCAGGGCCTAAAATTGACACTCGCTGAGTGAGTAAACAAAATACAAGTAAAAAATGCTGCAGTGTTATAATGATAATAATAATACTCCAAACTCCTTCTCTGCAAGTGCTTATACTGTAGCGACTCGTTCGAAAATGTGACAAATGTCTTTATAACTTTGCAATGTGAATGCCTTACAAATCAGATATCAACAAACAGTGAGCTTTCTCTATGGTTTAATGTTTAAAAGTTAAGAATATAAATATTAGTGCTGTAATTCCACTGTTGTTATTATTATTAGTAATAATAATAGTAATATTAATTATAATATAAATTCCCATTATTAATTATATTCAGTTTATTTTTAAAGCATATTTCAATATGCCAGAAAATAATGAAAATATAACAAAATGCAAAAAAAATAAATAATTATATTTAATATATAACATATAATAATTTAATATATATAATTGTTATTATTAACTACTTTACATGTTTTTATTATGGTGATATTTTATTATGCTTGTAAAAAAATTTAAAGAATATTTAACATTTGCAGACCTAAAATAAAAAATTATATGCATGCAATTTATACATATATGAAAATATATAGAATGCCTTATAAATTTATATATATTTTTAATATTAATAATTAATCATTTAATAGTAATGCATATTATGGTGATTTTTTTTTTGTTTTATATTTTTTAATAATAATCATCATCATTGTATGAATTCCAGTTATTAATTCGATTCAGGTTATTTTTAAAGCACATTTAAATACACCACAAAAGAATCCAAATGCACACACACACACACACACACACAAACGCAAATCCAGAAAACAACAAAGAAGAAAGTATGTATTTTATACATAAATTATATTTTATATATTTTTTTATTATTATTATTAAATATGTTACGGGTCTTTAGTATTATTATATATTATAATATATTTCTATTTGTTTAATGTAATTAATAATAATAATATTTGTTGCAATTAGATGTGTTTCTCTAATTTGTGCTGTCTACTTTTTGATGAAATAATGCACATATAATGCAAAAAATTATATTTATGGCTGGTAAATTTTCAGAAGTCACCAGCCATTGGCAGGTGTGACCATTATTATTTTCATGCCTGCCCTGTCTGTGTGTGCATGCATGCATCTTTTCTTTCTCAGCAGTCCCGCCGGCTAAATGAACATGTGAAACGAGTTCTACTTGCTGATTGGTTTATGGCTTATGTCCATGTAAAGCCTGCAGGAGAAAGGCCAACTTTGACCTTGACTAAATAACCTATGGGGTGCGTGTAGATTGCCTCCCGCTCCTTTTGTACCTCTGGGTTTTTTTTCCCTTTCCCTGTCCTTCATCTCGGTCTCTCTCTCTCCTGAGATCTCAGACTTCAGTAATCCAAGTGGCTCAAGATAAAAGCGCTGGCGTTGACTCCAGTGTCTTCACTGCTTTAATACAAATTAATCCCCCTCATTGATTACAAACTTACAAGCTTATGCACAGCTTATCAAAATAAGCCTCTACCTGGTTTAAAGCGTTCACCCGTGCTGCGCCGTGCCACACTCGTGTCCATTTGCACATTGGTGCATGTGTTGCTCGATAGACGTTTTTTGTTTAGTGGTTTTAATTCTTACATCTCAAGAGATTTCTTAATTCTTTTCATGGTTATAATGAAACGACTCCCGTGTCTCCACTGACTATTAGAGGTGTTTGCTAAGCGAAGCATCACTATTATCATTGTTCAGAGACAGGGTTAAGGACTGAACTCCGGTGTTTGAGGGGAGGTGTGCCATTATGTTTCTGTTTGCTACTTTTATTTCTACTATTTCATGCAGTTGTTCAGCGGTGTGTTTGCTGATCTCTCGTGGATCCCCGGCTTCATCACATAACAAAGATCTGTGAGATTTTACAGGGCACAGATACATTTGGGACGCCCCAGAAAATGGATGTAGACAGCATTTAGCTCAAGTTGTCTGTCGTGTTGCATTACTTATGACTGATTTCCCAGCAGCACTTTATGAAGGTGTGAACATCTAAATGTGTGCCGTATTGTAGAAAATACACATCTCTACAGTACTGATTTATACACCGTATTGAGAGTTTATCTCACTCTTATTGGAACAGCTTCCTGGCGGGCAAAACAATAACAAAGTTATTTTTATACAGTTTGCATTAAGCAGTAATGTAGTAACATTTTGTACAGACAAGTAGATGAAGCCAGAATATAAACCCAACGTGTGAAGTTTAACGTTAGGTGCTTTCCTATAGAGGAAGTGGATTGAGTTCATATTCTGTGTAAACTACGCATTATTAATGCAACGATTCCTGAATCAGATTTATTAATATTACTCTTTTAAAGTTTTGTCGCACTGTTTAATGAGGGTAATATTGTTGTTCACACGCTTGTGCTACAGTTCTATAGATGTGTTGCCCTCCAGGTCTTTGAATCAGTCACGTGACTGAAAACTATGCATTATTATTAAATATTATTAATATTAAATAAAAATAGAAATAAATAAGATGTATTTTTATATTTTCAAATATTTATAAATTGCATGAATATCATTTTTTTTTACATTTCATTTTAGATCTGCAAATGATCATTTTTTTTACAAGCATAATATATTAGCATAAATTACAAGCAATACAGTATGCTTTACTGTGCTACATAAACTTTTTTTTTTTTTTTGCATGATTAATTGATTTTAAACATTGCACTCATTTGTTTTGGTTGTAAATCTACTAAGTAGCAGTGAATGTTCATTTTAGAAATTCCAGAAGTGTGAGTTTTGGCCGTATCATCTCAGTCGATCTCACTGCCAGTAGCGTCCCTTTTCCATCTGTCTGAACTTTTCTTTCTTTCTCTATTCGTCTCTTTCCATCTGTCTCAGTCGTTTTATTCTCTCTCTCTCTCTGATGGATGTAATGTGGGGGTTGAATGGAGAGATCGATCAGGCGCTGTGCGTTGAAGCAGTCAGGCTGCTGGGCCTCTGCGAGCGCAGATTATTTCCCAAATTATTACAGCCGCCAGATGCTTGTCAGAAGACTCTCTCCGTCAAGGTTAGACTCTCTCTCTCCCTCCCGCTCTGTTTACTCCTCTTTTGTCTTCTTTTTCTCTTTTTTCCTCCTCTGGTCTTGTCAAGCCATTAGCATAAAGTTTCCACACTGTAGCTCATTTTGGCCAAGAAGTGCTCACTTAGACAGGAAAAAGTTGTGATGCCGATGATGGATGGGTTGTGATGTCACTATACAGCCAAGACTTCACATTAATATTAATTAGCATATGCTGATGTTGCCCCATAGTCTTCCAAAGACCACATGGTCACAGTAACCAATTAATATTCATGATGCAAGGCAACAGATTTGTACAGTGACATCATTGGCAGATATCCTGAGTGACCTTGCAGACTTTCAACAATGATTGTTTGGGTTTATTTATTGTATATTATTTTTAATATTTAAATTATGTATAATAACATTTACATTCTGTCATTTAGGAGACGTTTTTATTCCAAGTGACTTAGAAAGGAAGAGAATGGACGCAATCAAAATCAACAAAAGAGCAATGATTTTCAAGTTCTTGAACAAGTCTCGGTTAGCTTAGCACAGAACACACAGCAAGGAAAAGAACTGGAGCAAGCTATAGAGACCATTTGCTGTTCTGGTTAATTGTATAGGTAAAAAGAAAATGAATAGGTAATAACAATAATAAATAGGGTGCTAGTGTTAGTTTTTCGATAGACATGACAAAACGGTTCAAACATGTAACAATGTTTAAACTTTAAACGCTAAAAGAGTAAATGTGCGACATGATGGTTTGTGCAGAGAGTGATGCTATAAAGCCAGCACTTGGATTTTATAGCCTTCGCCTTAACTTTCTCTGATAAAGGTAGGAGTAATACATCATTCAGAACTGGTCTACTTTTATTGGTGTGCACGGACAGTAAACATGATTTTATAAAATAAAGAAAACAAGCGCGTTCTGCCTTCTCGTCTTGAACAGGAGCACTTCACAAAGTGAGCCGAAACTACATGATAAATATATCTATAGAAAGCTTTAAATGACCACTTAACGAAAACAAAAACTCATTCATTAAATTAAATAATTGGTAAAGATGACTTCTCTTTAAAGGGAGATGGAGAATCAGGAAATTCATCTTTGCGTCACGGATTCAGAAAACACTTGTTTATGAGTAAATGTCTTCTTATTGTTTTCCCCGACACACTCAAGATAATTACTTTTGCTGGGGCATTGCGGCAAGATTCACCGGCGCCGCATGCCAATCTTTTAATCACTAAAATATAAAAATAAGGAGAAGCCTAAAACAGGCCCAGGCCCCCGTCTGAACTATGACGTCAAAATTGGCCTGAAGCCCGGCCCGAGGGGCATAAAAAAGTCGGGGCCCGCCGTGCCCGGGCCTAAACGCAGGGCTCTAGGAGTGATTATGATCAAAAAATGTGCATTATTTGCCCGAGACAGAAACGAAGAGCTGTTTTGGATGTAGATTTTATGATTATGCAATAGCAGGTCCACAATTGGCATCCAAAAACAGAAATATCTCCGCCATTAAAATCCTGTGAGCTGAGCAGCCGTTAATCAGCTTATGTGTTTCCTCTCAAGTGATTACGCCACTCTAAACACTACTACAGAACGAGCAAGGGACGTTACCTACCAAAAACACTCCTACTGCATATTCAAGCAACTTACGATGAAGATGTTTGTTTTTCATTAGGTTTGCACATTCGAGTTAACTTTTCAAGAATAATTAGCCGAATGTTTAATGCCTCTAAATTGATTTAATGCCGTTTACGTGTTCACCTCATCTGACATTTAAACCGGCTTTATTTGCTGATGGGAATAGAAGCTCAGGGATGCATGTTCAGTTCAGTCTCATTTATTTATAAATCTAATCCAGATGGGACTTTTAACAAAAATAAGATCATTTGCAAGCTTTTTATGGCAGAACGTAATTATGATTGAGCTCAACAGGTATGAAATATCACCTGTGAGCAGAATCAGACGAAATTTGCACCTGCTGAATTATAGCTTTTATCGGGTTTCTACACGTACACTTTTCCTTCTGGATGTTAATGAGATATTTTAGCTAATTTGATAAGAGCACTGCAATACAATGTGCTCAATCAGTATGATTTTCATCATTATATAAACATGTTAATCAAAATACTTGGTGCGTGATTTTATATGTGATTTTATGGTGATTGTATATAGTGTGTATATAAATAAATATAATGCGTAATTAATAAATGTAATAAAACAATCACAGTATACTTAGTGCATTGTTTTATTTTCATATAAAATATTTTAAAATATTTACATTTTATGTATATTGCTGCATTGGCAAAATATGTGTTAAATTGTTTTTAACATAAAAAAGTAACGGGAAATAACATATTGCTAATATTTGTTAAGAGAAAGTGTTTTTTGCGAAACAGTAAGTACTTGTGTAGTGTGTACAATATGCGCATATTCAAATATTCAGATGATTTACTTGAATCTATTGATATTTAGGTTTCATAAATGTGTTTTCTTCTGTAAGTGAATTTCTTGTTTTTGGTTTGTTTATGAGCTTGAACTTGAGGCTGATGTTCATTCGGGAAGCACTGTAGCCTCAGGGTCTCTCTCGTCCAGACCTTGTACTCTCGTGTCTTCTGTTGCCATGTGAGTCTGATATTAATTATCATGATTAGTTATGAGGTATTCGTAAGTCTTTTGGACAGACTGGATCTATTCCAGGAGATAAAGCAGCTTTATGCCAAGCTATCAAGGAACTGAAGACCATTACCGCACTTCAGTTTGTATGCTAATTGTTCTATAAATACCAGACAGGTTTACAGAGAGTGGAAAACGTTTGGAAAGACCTGTGATGGAGCTTTAGAGTGATGATACGCCAGACTGTGAACAAATGTTTGAAGACACCACCAGCAGCAGTGACTGAGAGAGAGAGAGAGCGAGTGAAGGGGAAAAGAGAGTGAAGGAAACGGATAAGAGATGAATTGCTTTCTCGGGAGAATAAGAAAATGAGATTAGATCTGAAGTTTCAAGGCAGCTATAGCTTATCCTTTTACTATTTAAACTATCACAATACAAACAATCTCCTCAGACGCCGTCGCTCTCTCCATACCTCCTGAGTGTGTGTCGTCAGGAAATGTGCATTCTTTCAGGCTGGTTATATTTTAAATTACATAATTGATGTGTATGTTCAAAATGAAATGGTAGCATATTGTGCACTGCACAGCATGTCATATATAATGTGTTTTGGCGTTTAGTAGTAGTATGGTACAGTATTGTCTCATTATCTCCTTATTTGTCTCATAATTGTAATGATTACAGTAATTCAGCTACTGACTAATTATATATTTGATTGATCATTTGGAAGATATAATTATTTTGCAGTTTAAATTATGTTTCGTGTAAAACAAAATAAAATGGTTTAAGAAAGTATGCTTATATCTGCTATGGCAAAATAATTAATCAATTAATAATAAATAAATAAATAAATGAAAAGGTGATTGCAAAGTTGTATCTTAGTTCTGAGAAGAAAAAAAAAACATAAATGAATTAAATACATTTTTTAAACTCAAGATAACCCTCAGTTAAGGGAAAATTAAAATTATGAAATGTAAATTCAAAATTTTAAGCGGAAAAAAAAAGAATCCAAGATGTAAACTCATAATTCTTAGAAAAAAGTAAAGATTGTGAGATGCAATTTGTTTAAAACTTGTTATTGCATGATGTAAACATGCAATGCTAAAATAAAATAGTTGTTTTTCCGAATTGTGGAATAAATCATTTTAATAAATCATAAATCACATGTTATTAATTCCATGGTGGAGTCAAGCTTCCATAAGAAGAGAGATGTTTAAAAACCATGATTATTATTTCTGATTCATACTTCTGATTCATATGCCATAGTAGAAATGGAAGACTGAGAGCAATGCATTCTGGGATGCTTCCAAGCAGTGTGCTCTAATTGTATACTTCTCATTTTGCCCACTGTGCACTACATGCATGCTGCATACTTGATTGCCATTCTCAACATGTTATGTCAGTTAGCACAGACAGAGACAAATGTGCATTAAATGGGTCACTTTTATCCCTGAACGTTCTTTCTGCAGAAAGTGTGCACCCTAAAAAGGCAGACAAGGTTTCTAAAAGGTATCTGCAGGAAAACTGCTATTAGAACAGGCTAAAATCCAGGCCAGTTGTTCTCAGAAGACGGTGACAATTTAAAAAGCTCATCCTGAAAGATTAAAAACTGATGTTATGAATCCTCTAAGGACAGCTGCGTCCCACAGTAGTCCCGCATGCAGTAGTCTACATGGAGTTAGTACATGTGCTTGCTTAAGTTTTTGATGTTTTGAAGTGCATTCCTGGCAAAGATGAAGAATTGTCACTAACCATCGAAGGTCATTCATTTTAATCATAGTTATTCTAGAATATACTGTGTTTAATCTGATGTTATGATTGATTGTTTGTATATTTCATTGTTTTGTATTTATTATAAAATGTTATTATAAAATGCACTGTAGCTGTAAAATGTTGTAATTTTATTGCATATTTTCTAGATTTTTAAAACACACACACACACACACACACTTTACACGTACAGTGTAATAATTCTAATATAATTCTAAAAGATAATACAAAAAGCAACGTTTAATGTGG
Organism: Enteromius fasciolatus; assembly: GCA_032361145.1. Classification (NCBI taxonomy): domain Eukaryota; kingdom Metazoa; phylum Chordata; class Actinopteri; order Cypriniformes; family Cyprinidae; genus Enteromius; species Enteromius fasciolatus. The sequence continues at coordinate 4,075,555 of JAUMHR010000099.1, read as the reverse complement.
TATTATGCGATTATCTAGGCCTATTATTTATTGTGTTGTATTATTTATATTTTTGTTTTATTATGAAATGTCCTTATGAAAAAAGATCATATATAATAAAAAATACACATAAAAAGTAGAAAAATATAATAAACAAATTCAATAAAAATGTTTTTAAAAATCTGTAAAAAATATTTTTAATATAGTAATAAGACGTTCAATACATAAATCAGTTAAACATATATTTTAATTATTGTTAAATATATATGTTATATAATTATTGTTTTATATATATATGTGTGTGTGTGTGTGTGTGTTATCTAAGTGGTATTTAGGTCAGCATATATCTGTTACATCTCTTGCTCTCATTTCTTTTCTCATCATTGAAGAAATCCTAATCCATGTCTATATCTGATATTTTTATTTATGCCCATTTCATTTATTAAATGTCATAGTGGAAAGTGTCCTTTATAAATCAAAGTCACGCAATGCTGTTGAGTAGAAACCAGTATCTGTTATATATCTGTAGGTTTTTAGACCTTACTTATATCCTGTATCATCTGTGAATAGTGGCCTATACTCAATCACGACTACAGAGCAGACTAAAGAACAGTGTATTGTTCTTGTCCCTAATTCGAAGGCTCAGCTCCTGGTCTTGGCTGGACATTAGCATGAGGATTTTTCAAGGGCCTTTTACCTGATTAGACTTAGATTAGAGAGCTCTTTCTCTCTCCCACGTACAAGCTACATCTCTTTTCTTTGCACTTTTACTTGTCAAAGTCTTCAAATTACATCTAATGCCTCATTTACATCATCTACACGACCTCCAGAGGACGATGCTGCCTGGACTGTTTAAACTCACTGATTCTGTCTGATCTCTTTGATTTTACAGATCAGTCCATCAGACGGGCACATGAAGGATCAGCCTGATCAGTGCTTCACTATAGCAAATGTAACATAGATCTAACGCAAAAAAAAAAAAAAACTTTGCCAGAAGGGTCATTGGTGCAGCTAGTAAAGAAGAAATTCACTTTCAAGACACTTTGAAATACTCTGGATTGACAGTATTAGAGTAGATACACTGATGTTGCTATTGTTACAAATGTTTGCTTTGTTTACTTTGTTTTTATGCTGTAACACAAATGCATAAGCACATTTTTAATGCTTTTTGATCAAAAGAAACATTACTGAGATGCCGTAGTTAAAATATGAGTTTGGCAAACAGTTCCAGATTTCGGTATGTCCTCATTTAGTGGATATGAGCTGGTCTTGCATGAATGGAATACTGTGCCAGCGTGGCTACTGAGGGAACTGACTTTCCTTGAAAGAGATTTTAATTGAGCTTGAATTGAATCCAGAATATTTATTTAAAAAACAGCTTCTGAAGATGTTTTGGTGCTCAGCTGGGTTATTTTAGGATTATTTATATACAAAAATAGTATTTGTTTTTAGTTAATATAATCTGGAAGAACAAAGGCGATGTCACCGAGTGCTCCAACTATCGGCCAATTCGACTACTATGCTACGCCCTGAAGATCTTTGAGCGAGTCCTTGACAGATCGTCACCATCACACCAAACCAATGTGGCTTCGTTAAAGGCAGCGGCACAACTGATGCCATTCATGCAGCACGACTCCTCATCGAGAAACACAGAGAGAAGAACAAACCAGTCCACCTGGCTTTCCTGGATTTGGAAAAGGTGTTCGACAGGGTGCCTCACGAGCTCATCTGGCATGCCTTACGAACACATGGCGTCCCGAAACCTACATCAACTGGGTCAAACTTCTCTACGGCAACGTCACCAGCTCCCAGTTGGAACTTCCCCACCTTTCGCAATGTCGGTGTGCATCAAGGATCCACCCTATCACCACTCCTGTTCATACTTTGCATGGACACAGTAACAGCGTACCTTCAACAGCCCCACCCATGAACGCTGCTATATGCAGGCGACTTACTTTTGGATGATGAAACCCGCGAAGCACTGGAACTGGCGATCCAGCATTGGATGTACCGGTTGGATGCAAATGGCTTGAGATTGAACACCAAAAAGCCCGAATACATAGAATGCGGCACCCAGACCAACGGTACCGTCAATGTCAATGGAGAAGACCTTAGCAAAGAAGCTGAGTCCAAATATCTGGGCTCAGTTATAAGCAATGAAGGAAACCTCCAGGACGTCCCTGCAAGGGTCAATGCTGCATGGATGAAATGGCGCCAGGTCACCGGAGTCCTATGCGATCGTCGAATGCCTGACCGCCTGAAATCGAAGACCTACAAGTCGCCTAGTTTCTCTATACGGATCGGAATGCTGACTAGCTACAACGAAACATGAACAGGTCCTCAATGACATGGAAATGAGAATGCTAAGGTGGTGCCTCGGCCTGACAAAATTGGACCACGTCATGAATCTTGATGTCCAAAAACGACTAGGCGTAGTGCCGATCACTGAAAAGATGCGAGAGGCACGACTGAGATGGTATGGGCATACCATCAGGGGCAACCAAAACTCTGTTGCCAGAATGTTGATGAGACTCAGCCCCCCAGGAAGACGCCCACGAGGATGACCCAAGAAACAATGGATGGATCGAATTAAGGAGGACATGAAGAGCATCAATGCCATGCTGGAAGACGCCCTGGACGACTTGCAAACGAGCGGACCCTGCAATTAAATCATTAATTTATTTGTTTTAATTTACTTCTATTTCTGTGTTGGTAATTTTTACTTATGCTTATTTCAGCAAGGCCCGTTTTTCATCTAATATATGTATGTAGTATTTTATTTTATTTTATTTTAGCTTTGTTTCAGTTATTGAAAGTGGTTTTCATTAGTTTCAGTTAACAGCACTGGTCTCATTATATAGTTCGCCAACTTATGCTAATAAGTTAACGTCACGTTAGCATACTAAATTCCAGCATGCTACAGCGAGTAAACTGTCAAACTGATGTAATTTCTGCTGTTAGACTGGACCGTTTTTGGGTCTTGAAATAAGCAGCGATTGGTATGAAGTCCATGTAACTGTAATGAAGTGAGCGAGTGCTGATTTTGGAGGTGGGATGTTGAATTGCTCTCAGAGCTGCTCATATCATGGAAATTATTTTACTCCGCTCAACATCCACCCGTCTATCCACGTTTCCACGCTCCGTTTGCTCAAGGCCTCCATTTTAATTTGCCAATCTGTTGTAATTGCTTTGAGAGCTGGCTGGCTTGGCATATTTTCTTCAAACCCCCCTAAATCCGACACACATGCATATGTGTGTGTGTGTGTGTCTGCTGGTGGATGTCTCAAACACCAGCTCCAATGAGCACACACACTCCGGAAAACACGGCCGAGGCACATTGTCGAACACAAATGCTGTCTGTTCACCAAAGCGCCGACATTTCCACACTGTCATCTCACCGCAGATCTTTCCCTCCTGAATATGAAAAATACAATAACTCAGCAGCACAGATATCTGTCACCACGTGCTCCGTGTGACCTTTCTTTTTTCTTGCAGCGTTTCATGATTGCCGCTGCGGATCTGAAGCTACATGAACGTGATTGAAGTAAAGGGCAACGAGATGGGAAGCAAAAATAAACAGTTCGCCCTTGAGCTCCAGACTCTGTGTGTGTGTGTGTGTGTGTTTCAGACGAAGAAGGGAGAGAAGGATGTGGAAGAGAGAGGGGCGGCTTGATAGACTAAGATAACACTGCCATGTCAGTACCTAAAAGAACATTGTTGGCTGTCATCTCTCTCCGACTATCTCCTCCGCTCTGTCTGTCTCTCTCTTCATCTCTGCTGTGTGTGTATTACAGACTCTGTTCTAAAGCCTGGTGCTGTCTAGTCCTAGACAGTGTATTCTGTATGATTGTGTTTCTGGTTTGCAGTAAAGTTGGTGTAAAATTATAATAATCATGAGCAGCATTTCTGTTTTTTTTCCAGTACTTTTTATAATGGTATACACTTTAGAAAAGTAGTTATGCTGTACACTATATGAGTAAGTAAATCTGAGCTAAACCCAGTAGGCAGAATGAACTTATTTCACTTTTGTTTAAGCTACAGTTTTCAGAAATATGATTGGTGTTCATTTTAGTAATGTTGTGTTTCTTTGTAGCTTTAGATTGGAATTGGTCTTGCATGGCTCTAATGGTTACTAGCTTGTAGTCTGTTTTCATGTTGGGCCTTGAGATATTTAGCAACTGGTCAGTTTTGTTTATTCATTTCATGTTAATACAAAAAAAACAAAAAACGTAAGGAATATTTTGATATGGAGGAATAATAAATCAGTGCTTATAAGACTAGAAAATCCCAAGATGTAATGGAGGGCAGTAATCTTAAAATGGACAAATATTGGTTGATAAAACAAATATTGGCCATTCAATATACAGTATAATTATTCTGACCCCCTTAAATGTTTTTCACAAATGTAGTTTTAAGTCTTTTTTTATATTGCAGCCATTTGCTAAAATCATTATTGACAGAAAAACACAGAATTGTTGACATTTCTGAAAAAAGTGAAATATCACATGGTCTTGGGTATTCAGACCCATTGCACAGTATTTAGTAAAAGCACCTTTTGATCGAATACAGCCATGAGTCTTTTTGAGAAAGATGCAAGAAGCCATTCCTCCTTGCAGATCCTCTCCAGTTCTGTCAGGTTGGATGGTAAACGTTGGTGGACAGTCATTTTTAGGTCT
>JAUMHR010000099.1:4035636-4062360 GCA_032361145.1 Enteromius fasciolatus | reverse complement strand
TTGGTGAGCAAAAATAAAAAAAAGAAAAATTCAAAAACATTATTTATATATATATATATATATATATATATATATATATATATATAACCCTAAACTTTTAAACTATTTGTTTATAAACATTTAATTAATACTAACAAAATAAGCAACTTCAACAAATGCTATATATTAAAACAGTAGCTGAAAGCGGAAATCTGGTGAAGGAATGACTGGGCTCTTTAAAGCAAATGTCCAGAGCCTTTAGGTAAACTTTACAAATGATAAACGGCACACTTGATATTTTTGGTCTTTCCAGCTGTTCAAGGCCAAGGTCTGGGAAGGCCATCAGACATATAGAGGGGGCGCTTCATTTCCGTGCCAGCTGATTTTGGACCGTTTTAAAAGAGTTTCAGCCAATTTGAGCATAGTTTGCGAACTGAATCTCTTTATGAACTAGATGAATCTGATAATCAACTTGGAAGGTAAATAAATCATACCATATCTCAAAAGCTGTGAAAGCCTGAATGATAATGAATTTATTTTTTATAAAAGTAAACGTTTTATAAAATACAGGCGTTGATATATCCAGATAATTCCACCACTGCTTTTTAAACTATTATTTTTTACAATTGTTTAAAAAAAATCTACTAATAGTCATCTTTGCATCGTCAACAAGAGAAAAAACTCTATTTGAATACATAAAACACTTATCCTCTCTAATGCAGCACCTGTCTGGAGCTTCATACATACACTGGCAGGTTTTTCCGTCCTCCTGAAGAGTGTATCCCTCATTGCACCGACAGAAGAAGCCATTGAGCACACTAACACAGTGATGATCACAACTGTGATTCCCAAATGAACAGTAATCGATCACTGGGAAACAAAAACAAAGGCAATGGTGGTTTAGTGAGAAAACCAATAGCTGATTCAAAAACAGATATATATGACATTTTATTTACTCTGAACAGGTTACATTTCAAACTGGCATCTGGAATGACAACAAAATCACCCACAAACACATGAATTCTGACCCGAGCACAAGACATGCACGAAATGTAGGTTCTCATAAAACTGTCCATTTTACTGTTCATTTTAAGAAAATGCCAACAAAAAAGAGACAACATTATGGGAGCTGATTCAATTTAAGAGCCTGCTGCCAAGCCTGATTAGTGTTGTGTGTATTTATCTGGAACAGTATGTATGTCGATCAGTTACTCTCACTAACTTGTGCAGGTCTTTTTGTCGTCGTTGAGAGTGTATCCATCGTTACAACGGCAGTGAAAGCCTTTCAGGACACTCACACACTGGTGCTCGCAGCTATCATTCCCAAACGAGCAGTAATCGATCACTGGAACAGGAAGAGATTAGCAGGAAGCACATGTTAGAAAATCACAGAAAACAATGAAAACGGTTCACAAGTTTTGTCTCAAATTACAGAGAGACAAGGACTCTTAAGTTACTGTCTTTATTTTGACGTGGAACGCTTAGGAAGTAGAATGTTAATGGTTAAACCAGCTGGTCCATAAGGGGTAGGATGTAAAGGTCAGAATGTAACAGATGTGTTTATTTTGTGGTTGTTTTAATGCCTTTGTGATGTTTTGTATGTTTTGTCCCTGCTGTTAGTGCTGGTAGTCCTGTGAAAGCCAATTTCTGCCTCACAAAATAAAAAATAATAAAAGTAATAATACATTTGTGACTATTTTGTGGTTGGTAAGATTTTTTAATGGTTTTGAAAGACATCACTCATATTACAATTTACAATTTGCCATTTAAAATATAATTTATTTCTGTGAACAAAGCTGAATTTTTCAATAGTAATGTATACCTCTATTTTATTCTGAAGCGGAAATGGGCTTTTACGAAAGCAAGGTGTGCTTAATAGTACATGTTTGTGAGTTTGATATGTCTCCCTCACTAACTTGTGCAGGTCTTCAGGTCGTCATTGAGCGAGTATCCTTCATTACAGCGGCAGTTAAAGCCTTTGAGCACACTCACACACTCGTGTTCGCAGCTATCATTCCCAAATGAGCAGTAGTCGATCACTGGAACAGGCAGAAAGAAGCAGAGAAGCTGAAGTAAGACGAGCAGCCAAAGTAGTTGGCAAAAGGCAAAATCTTTCGTAAGAGGAAGAAGCATAGAAAGGAAACTTGTAAAAATACTATTATGTTTATTTTTCTACTAAGATTTGATCGATGTTGATGGACTCATAAATTATATTGAATACTTTGGTTTTGTAGTTAAGTATCAAATTGGGGTTATGGATACTATCCATAATATGTTCGTGTAGGTGTATGCATGTAGAGTTTTAACATGTGTCCTTCACTAACTTGTACAGGTCTTCTTGTCATCGTTGAGTGAGTATCCATCGTTACAAACGCAGTGAAAGCCTTTCAGGACACTCACACACTGGTGCTCGCAGCTATCATTCCCAAACGAGCAGTAATCGATCACTAAATATGGATTTAAAGAACATGACCAAACATTAAAAACTTCTTCTTTCATATAGCTCTCAAATTTTCTCAGTTCTTGCTTATGCATATAGCAGAGAACTTGCCATTGCAAATAAAACAACAGCTTTTACTGGGCCCCAAATCTGAAGTTAAATCCATAAACTCTTAAAAGGTGCTGTACGTACGATTTACAACTAGTGGCTAAACTAGGTATTGCAGTCCAAATTCAAAATAAGTTTTTTTCACCTTCCCCCTCCTCTTCCGACTTGACACACATGCAGGTTGCCAGATTGACAAAAACAACTGCACAACCAAAACACAGACCGACATTACGGCCCGGAACTCACATATTTAAAGGAGAATAACTGACTGTAGCATTGTTTTTCACATAAACAAGTATATTAGCATGTTTCTAAAATATCTGCAAACATATTAGGGCATGGCTGTCCAAACGCAGTCCTGGAGGGCCGGTGTCCGGCAGAGTTTAGCTCCAACTTGCCTCAACACACCAGCATGGAAATATCTAACACACCTAGTAAGAGCTTGATTAGCTGCTTCAGGTGTGTTTAATTAGGGTTGGAGCCAGACTCTACAGGACACCGGCCCTCCAGCACAGAGTTTGGACAGCCCTGTATTAGAGTAATTTATGCTTTAGTAGAATCAAAAACTTACATACAGCACCATTAAAGACTGGAAACACTCCACCATTTTAAAAAATTGCTATTAGTAAGTTCAGCAATGGATTGCCCAAATATTGATACGAAACAACTGAGAAATTACATATAAGTTAATGCATAAGTTGATTGTAAGCCTTCACTAACTTGTGCATGTCTTCTTGTCATCGTTGAGTGTGTATCCATCATTACAGCGGCAGTGAAAGCCTTTCAAGACACTCACACACTCGTGCTCGCAGCTATCATTCCCAAATGAGCAGTAATCGATCACTAAATATGAATTAGATGTATCAGAACTCAAGGACATGGCATGTTGAACTGAACATAGTAAGTACACTTTTTTTAAATGTAGGTGTTTCAAAGTAAAGTTTCTTTGCTTCTTCCAAATTCTTCCCAATTTTTCTCAATCGTCTACCATTAATATGACAGTAGAGCTCTTTGTATATAGTATTGTAGTTTTGAAATATTTTACACATATTGATACTCCATTTTGGCTGACAGGTTTTCTCACTACAATGAAACTCAAAATTACAATTGTGTGGTGACGTTGCGTCTTCTAAATACAATCTTTCCATACCGCCCTGAATGCAGTGTTCAAACTAGACATTTGTCTGAAAAGCTCTACCAGCTTAGCAATGCATGTCCCTAAATATTGATGGTAAACAATTGAGAAAACAGCAGTGAAATTGATTTTTAAGAATGTGCAAACTGATTGGAAGCAAAAAGATGTTCTGCCTTCACTAACTTGTGCAGGTCTTCTTGTCGTCGTTGAGAGTGTATCCATCATTACAAACGCAGTGAAAGCCTTTCAGGACACTCACACACTGGTGCTCGCAGCTATCATTCCCAAACGAGCAGTAATCGATCACTAAATATGGATTAGATGGATCATAATTCAAATATTCCAATTAATTTTTATATATAACCTTTGAACTACAACATTTAGCTACTTTAAATTAAGTTTACTTCCAATTGTTTCCCAATTGTTCTCCATGCTTAAGATTAAGAGCTCATTTTGGCCATCACATGCTCCTATTGAGACTTTTATGTGCTGTTTTGGGAGGGAAAAAAATCAGATAGGATGCGGTTAATTCCCAATCCCAATTCCCAGCTGTGGACAAACATCTGAAATCCCTTACAGAGCTTTCAGTGCTTTTAGAGAGAACAGAGGAAGGATATTATACTATTAAACCCAATGGGATCCACATCTGGTGATACTCAAACTAGCTTCTTAACAATTTAGCATGGATGGACCCAATACTGATGGTAAACAATTGAGAAAAAGGTGAAGTAATCTTGATTTTAAGGGAATTCCTTTTGAATCTGTGAATTTACAAACTGACGATGGACTTTACTAACTTGTACAGGTCTTCTTGTCAGCGTTGAGTGAGTATCCATCGTTACAACGGCAGTTAAAGCCATTGAGCACACTCACGCACTCGTGCTCGCAGCTATCATTCCCAAATGAGCAGTAGTCGATCACTGGAACAGGCAGAGAACAGTGAGAGAAAAGCATTTGCAAAGCAGGAAGAGCAGACCACATCAAAGTAAACTACTGTACAAGCTGTGTTTATGCTAAACCTATATGCATAAGTCTTTTTAGCAGTGCTAGGGAATAACTAGCATTAAGGTGCAGTATGTAAGATTGACGACTAGCGGTTGAAATGCCTACTGCAAAAACAAAGGCATTCCGCCCCGGAATAGCTAGAATTACTGGCTACAGCTATATAAACATAACGTGATTTTTTGACAGCAATGCACTTTGTTTTCCAACAACTGAAAATGGACAGGATCATACAGATTGAAAATGCAGTATGTAATATTGCCAGCTAGCGGTTGAAATAGGTACAGAAATTCCGACCCAGAATCAGCTTGAAATGCACATTTCATAGTAGAGTTACTAGCTATGTATGTTTCCTAAATATCTACAAATATATTACGCTGTTTTTTGGCTTTAGAAGAGTCAAAAACTTGCATACAGCACCTTTAAATCACCAACGGTGGCATGACAGTAGCTTAAATGCCTTCAAAACCGTGTATTTTTCCAGCAACAAGCTAGTTTTACTAACAAACAGTAGTGAAGTAGGAAAATGGTAAATTAAATGCCTTCAAAACAGTGTATTTTTCCAGCAACAAGCTAGTTTTACTAACAACAGTAGTGTAGTAGGAAAATGCTAAATCACAGTTTCGTGTCAAATAACTACTACTGATAGCTCAGTTAGCTATTCTCTGTGAGTAGCATGTAGCATAGCTAACAAATAGTAGCTTACAGTAATTTACTGCTAAGCTACAGTAACAAAAATATGCTACTTGTGCTAACATAGCAGAGTGGCCTGGAAAAATGCTAAATCACAGGATTTTTAAGGCATTTCGTACAAATGATTTTGTGCCAGATACTATTAGTTTTAACTGAGTTAGCTACTTTTTACTAATAGAATAGATGAAGCGTGGCAGATAGTACTTTTATTCATTTGAAGCTGTAGTTTGCTAAGTGTTAACAAATAGCAGTGTAACGTGTAAAAATTTTAAAATACAGTTTTTTAAGATATTCGTTTTTGCAAGTAGCTTGAAGCATAGCAACTCGATGTGAAGCAGTTTCCCCATACTGCTTATAAACCAAAAACGCTCAGCTATTTGGTTATGTTTTTACTATTTACTATAAAAACTGCACAGAACTAGAAGCTCAAACACTATAACACACTGTTTTTGTTTGGTGGCTTAATAGATAAACCAGCTGGTAACAGGAGGAAATGCATAGATAAGTTGCGCAAGTGTGTTTTATAGCAGCATAATGCAGCCAAGAGGAAGCTTTAATGACATTGCGAACTTTGACTTTGCATTAGAAACTGTTCCATGTGTTTGAAAAACATCAGTTAGGAGAATGCCTGTGTCTGGCATGTAATTATAGGTTTGTAGCGTTGTGGGTAGTATTTGTGAGTCGTCCATATGTGAATTGTATGTGTATCCGTGGGCCTCACTAACTTGTGCACGTTGTTTCATCCTCATTGAGTGTGTATCCTTCATGGCAGAGGCAATAAAAGCTCTGAAGCACACTCACACACTCGTGCTCACAGCTATCATTCCCAAATGAACAGTAGTCGATCACTGGAACAGGCAGACAGATGCATGAGACTTTGGTGATGGTAAAACACATGCAAAATTCATCGCAGTCTATTAATGTTTGCATTCGTCAATACTAGCATACTATGCAAACATTTATTAATTGTACTTGTTTTACATCACCTGCTCTCTATTAATATGGTGTAAGCTGAATGAATCTCACTAACTTGTGCAAGTTTTCAGGTCTTCGTTGAGTGAGTATCCTTCGTTACAGCGACAATTAAAGCCATTGAGCACACTCACACACTGATGCTCACAGCTATCATTCCCAAATGAGCAGTAGTCAATCACTGAAAAGGGCAGAGAATGATGAGAGAAGATTTATACAGTGGGTGAGTAAATCAGGCGTTAAAGACCCCATGAAAACTGGACTGAAGCTTAATGGGTTTTAGTCCATGTCTATTTGTTTTAAGGCGATCTGTAGTCTAGTGTACTTCCTTCTTTAATCAGTGTTTTTACAGTTATCTAAAACTTTTTTCATTGAACTAAACTAGCAATAAAAAAAGTATAATATTAAATAAAAAACTAAAATAAATCTTTAAAAAAGTTATGCAACTAACTTGTTTGGTAGCTACAGTAGGTAAATTAAAATAAGATTAAATGCAAGTACTAAAATACTAAAATAAAAAATATTTTACATAACTAATAAAAATTTTAAAAGTATGTCAGAGTTAAAGTGGAATAGTAAAATGACTAAAACCTAATAATAAAAAAAAATATATATATATATATATATATATTAAAACACATAAAAATGACAAAAGCACAACAAAATGACTAAAATATAGACAGAAATGTAAAACTGAAATTAAAATATAATATAAATATATATAATATAAATATTAAACCTACATTAAAATATTAATAAATACTGGAATAGTATTTAAATAACACTAAAATAAAACTGGCTTCAGTGGAAGCTCATCAAGGAATTTCATGGGATTTTTAAGTTTGCATTTTTGTAAGCATACTCCATGCTAAGGCACAATATACTGTGTTGTTCAATAGCGAAACAGCTGTACATTTAGTATACAGTATGTTCTTTTGGCTATGTTCAAAATGAAATGCATACTGCACAATATATATTGTATACTGCCCATTTTTGCAAATGCAGTTCCTTGCATATAGAATATTTGCATGCTGTGTTCAGTATGCATAATGCATAATGCAAAATAGTATGAATATTATGGTAGTATGATTTTCTGAACATAGCCTTTGTCTGTTACTCTACAAAAAAATCATTCACTAAGAAATTCACACTTCACTGAAATTATTAAGCAGATATCACTTGTGTGTCACTGACTTTTGCAGGTTCTCTTGTCGTCGTTGAGCGTGTATCCCTTATTACATTCACATGTGAAAGACCCAGGTGAAGCGACACAGATCTGATCACAATTATGCTTCCCTTCAGCACACAGATCAATGGCTGCAAAGCAAACACACACCTGTTGAGCACCGCTGGAATGATAATTGTTGTACTTTTATGATGATGAGTGATTTGCAAAGCTACACACGTGTACAGGTCTTGCCGTCCTCGTTGAGCGTGTATCCAGGCAGGCACAGACAGTGGAAGGAGCCGGGCGAGCTCTCACAGATGTGCTCACAGCCGTGATCAGACTCCAGACACAAGTCCATCCCTGCGATTTCAACACACACATGAGTACTGAGGAAGCAAGAAAAGCTAAATCATTGTGTCCAAAGAATGCAAAAGAAACAGCATTCATGTGCTTAAATTCAACGTAAGATTTTTTTATTTCAAATCCTTGATGAAACTGGATATTCAACATAAAAAAAGAAAGAAAGATGTGACTGATTTAAAGTTCAAAGGATAATGTAAACCAATGTAAACGTTTTTGGTTTAGATTTGACAATTATTTATTGTAAATTAGTCACAATCTTTATTTTTTTTTTATTTTACTCTCACAAAAATTACAAAATAACAAAATAAATTACCTATATTTAAGATTATGAATGTAAAAATCTATTATAAAGATTATATAATTATATTATCTTATACCATTAAAAAACAAGTAATTTTTAAGGAAATTATTATTTTTATTCAGCAAGAATGCATTAATCATAATTGATCATTCAAAAGTGACAGTAAAGACATTTATAAAGTTACAAAAGATTAATTTAAAATGCTACTCTTAAAAAAAATTAAGCAGCCCAACTGTTTTGAAAATTGTTGATAAAAAATATAGTTTTTAATTGACTAAATTATCATATTAGAATGATTTCTGAAAGATAATGTGATGCTGAAGACTGGAGTAATGATGCTGAAAATTCAGGTTTGCATTACAGGAATAAATAAAATTAAAAAAAAAATCTGTTTTTTTTCATTAGAGTAATATTTCACAACATCACTGATTGTACTTTTTTTTCCTACATAAATGTACCCTTGGTGAGCACAAGAGACTTCTTCAAAATCTCCACAATATTAACTGACCCTAAAATATTTGCATGGTAGTATACATCCTTTGTTATTGCTAAGGAGAAATTACACCTTTGAGTTGAGGTTTGAGGTTAAATGTTAAAAGGTTTGAGTTCAGCTTTCATGACTAGATCCTTTCACTAATGTGGAGCACATATCATACTTTACCACAAAGCTTGTCTTGGAACTGCAGACCGAACTGGTGAATGAGGTCAAAGCTCTCCACCAGGAACACATGATCCTCAAACGGCGGAGACGCCATAGCTCGCAGTGAGGTCATATCAGCCCTGGCGACCCCAATGGCATAGATCTCAATCCCAGACTCCCTCGCAGCTGCTGCCACTTCAGCCACACGATCCTGAGGACGGCCATCTGTCACGATAACCGCTACGTGGGGTACATTGGGACGGGCACCCTCTTCAGCAGAGAAGGCTACGTTCATGGCATAGCGGATGGCCAGGCCGGTCATGGTGCCCTGAGCCAATGGAATGATCTCGTTGATGGCTTTGACCATCTGAGCAGGCTTGCTGAAGGCTTTGAGAGAGAACACATTCTGGACTTGACTGGAGTATTGGACCACACCAACTCTTGTAGTTTCCAGCCCAATGTTCAGCTCATGGATGATGTCAATCATGAACTTGCGCATTGTCTCAAACTCATGGGCACGAACACTGCGGGAGCCGTCAATGATGAACACAAGGTCAACGGGGCCTGATTTACATTTTGGTTCAGCTGTACAAAAAAAATGGAAGAAAGAAAAGGGAAAATGAATGTGTTTAAGAAAACAAGTACACTAGGTTCTTTATTGTCATCAGTGATTCCATAAAGAAACTTTAACATCCTTGAAAACTTTATATTACACAAAAGGTTCTTTATTTTATAAAATGGTTTAAATTACTCTTCAAACAAAAATTCATCTTTTAAGAACTGATTAATGAAATGCCTTCTGGGAACCAAATAATGGTTTTGTCAAAAATAACAGTTTTTGTTGGCATGGATGGTGCTTTGGAAAACCTTTGGCATCCATGAAAACAGGTTTCTTTATAATGGAAAATGTTTGTTTTTTTACATTATTGTCATAAACAGATATGGAAGCTATTTGGCCTATTTTGAATCCATTTCTTGTTATTATAACAAAAAGTGTCTGCTAATCTGTTCTGATAGGAAAAACAATATAATCATACATAATTACCAAATTCATCTATCATTTGTCAAATTTGGAAGATGGGTACGCATGAACAAAATTATCCAAATAAAAAGAAAGATATACGCAGAACATATTAATGGAAGTTCAACAACCCAGTGAGGAGAAACATGATGTGATTACTATGTGCGGTTAATTATTGGCTGCCAAAAGCATGAAACCATTAAAGACAAATTTAGAAACCTAATATTCAAAATAATCTTTTTTCAGTCCCATTATGGTTATATATATATATATATATATATAGGGGGTATGCAGTTCATGCTTATATTAATATATTTTGGTTTAGTTTTGCATGTAAAATCTGAATCTACAATGGTTATCTGGTTTGCCAGTAACAACACATCTGTGCAACCACTAAATGCTTACCATAATCGACAGACTCTTGACTACTTACTGCCAAGATTGATTTTTAAGTGTTATGACAGCAGTTTAACCAACCTGATTTAGGTCTTGCTTCCGTCGCAGCCATTATGGCTATTAGCACACCAACATACACCAACGCACGTGACATGTTTTGTCGACAAAGGCCCAATATTACAGCAAAAATCCCACTGGCTGTAGGAGGAGAAAAGAAAACAAGAAAAACTGCAGGTCAAAGGAAATCTGTGCTTTAAAAGCAGCCATACATTCCAGTCTGAGCTCGCAATAAAACGGCGACACCAAACAGATGGTCCACAGCAGCAGTTTCAAACAGGCCGTTAACATGGAAGAGTTAATAGACTTTCGGGCTGATCACATCAACACAGGCACCGAGTTCAAATGCTGTGTGAAGTAATTGCTGGAAAATAACAGTGTCTGGGATGCTGGCGTTGTAAACGGCGGGCTGTCAGTCACTTTGGCTTTCAAAAAAGGATTTGCTTCTCCAAAAGCCTGATAAGGGTTATCACTATCAGTGGGCCAGAGAACGGAGGAGTGTGTCATGGTTTGGCATGAGTTGTTACTGTCTTTGAACTCGGCAGACAAACAGCCTGGCAGATTAAGGCTTTCTGCACGTTGCAGTTGAAAGCTGATGTGCTTGTAGGAATAATTAACCACAAAAATGAACATTCTGTCACCATTCATCCACCCTCATGTCAATCAACACTACATAAAGTACCATAACGATTGTCTATACACATGCTATAGTCCCAGTATTCATCTGCAGCTTCTCAAGACATATGAAAGCTTTATGCAGTGAATATAGTTTTTTTTTTACCATTGCTCTCAAATCTCTTTTTAAGGCCAGAATGTTTGGGTCAGTAAGGTTTTTGTAGTTGTTTTAAAATTAAATTGATTAAAAGTGACAGTAAATTTATTTATAATGCTACAAAAATTCATAGTAAGCAGCAACACTGGTTTTAAACATTTCATGAGGATCACGTCACTTAACGATGCTGAAAAATACTGCATTGCATGGCATGAATAAATTATAATTTTAAATATATTAAAATAGAAAACAGCTATTTAAAATTATAATAATATTTTACAATTTTGTTCTTTTTACTGTAGGTTTGACCAAACAAATAAAGCATTGAGCATAAGAGACAATAAAAACAAAAATCTCTTTGAAAACTTTTTTAACAGTACATTGCACATTTAAAGTGAATGCTCAATCGTTAACATGGGAGTACTCACAAATCTTCTACAAGGCAAAATGCAACCATTTTGGTCCATAGTATAGGACTTGGAATATAGTATAAATCCTCCTTTTTGCTCAGTCTGGAAGCTTAAAATAAAAAATAACCACAGAATGTTCGTTTAAAGGTGAATTAACCTCTTTCAAATTCAAAAATGAAAAGGAGGGAAGATATCACACATGCATGCCTATATTCTACCCTACTTTTCTCAGCATGAAATTTAAAGTGACCTCTGTGACCAAGACTGGTTTGTGGTTTCTCTCAGGCTTGATAAAGACTCTGCACATGACTGTCGGTTTCAGTGGCATCCAGGCTTGAGGCAGTCTTCAGTCCCTTGTGAGCTAATACAATGAATCCTCTGTGCTAAATGTGTACATTAGGTTTTGAGTGTGTGTGTATGAGTTGCCGAGGCCCTTAACTCGGCTTTGATTATTTCAGCACTGTATGGTCACACTCATCATATAAGCAGCTTCAGAAGATTTAAGAGGTACGTTTATAGAGAATATAGCATCATTACTGGCTTTTGGATGGCGGCCAATGTCATATTTAACTGCACTATATTATGGAGCACATCTAGCAGGCACACAAAGAGGTGCTGTTATTCCAATCCATTAGCAAGTACTGATATTTTACTGATAAACTGTTTCCATTCAACTGGCTTTGAAGAACATGCACCCCCTTGTAAATGGGTTTGCTGATTTTATGAACACACAACCCTCCGTATTTCACAATTTCAGGCCCTGCATCTGGAAATAATGCAAATTCCATGTGACCACATCACTACTAACTTGTGTAAAATCACTTATCCTATTCAATCATGATTCCTGTTTGCATGTATATCTAAGCCAGATAGCTTTGGGGTCCACATTTTACTCCCACAAAATAATCAACATCTGCAATAAATGTCACCCACATTGACTTCTGTTTGGACTTTACGCCTTGTTCTGTGTTCAACTGTTTGCCACGTGGAGGGAGGCGTGAGAATTCAGCACCTGAGTACAGGTGACTATCTCTGAAAACAAACACGCATATAGATTTACAAACACTCCTATGAGGCTGATAACACAGTTATTGGAAACAGAGATGGAGAAGTCTTCTTACAACAGGATTCTGACAGTTACACTATTGCGAAAGGATGGAATAAAGTTAAACCATTTGGCATGAGCAGCTGTGCAGTGTCTGGCACTCTACAAGAGTGTCTGAAGATTTCAAAGTGGCTGTTGTACACCTGAATGACATGCAGGACCAAAGAAAAGGAGATGGAGAAACAGGTCAGTGCGATAAATATAGTAACAATTGTGTCCAGTGATTTAAGTAAATGAGATTAATGTATGTTTTATATTATTCATTTTGTATTATGTTTCTAATATAATATGCTTTTATTCATGCATATTACGTCATGATAACATTGGTGGGAATTTAAAAAAAAAAAGATATTAAAGAATTAATATAAATATTTATGACATAATATTGTATTTATTCATGCAAAATAATGAAAGATAATGTTAACAATAGTGAGCACTCTATCAAATGAAAATTACTTTGCATTTTATTTATATTATATTACTTATGTATTTTCTTTGTGCTGGGCAATAAATAATCACAATTAGTATTTGTGAACATAATATATGTGTATGTACTGTGTACATTTATTATGTATATATAAATACAAGCACATGCATGTATATATTTAAGAAAATATATACATGTAAAATATATATAAAACATATGTATATATATATATATATATATGTGTGTGTGTGTGTGTGTGTGTGTAATAAATTTTTCTAAATATGTGTATGTCTTTATATACATAATAAACATAACTTTCAAGACAATTTTAGTTCATAAAATAAATAAAATATTTAATGGTTTATATTATGCAATTTTAATTATATAATATTTGCATTTAATTTATTAAAAAGAAACCAATTTTATAAAAAATAAATATCTTTACAGAATAAAAAACATTAATTAGCATGAATTGCAAAGGGCTAAAAAAAAAAAAAAGCTTATTTTGAAAATATTGTTTTTTCTTTTAATCATTATTTTTATTTTTATTATTTCAGCAATCTCTGAACTTAAAAAAATTAGATAAATAAATGGATTGGAGAATAGTCATTATAAATTGTATGTGGAAGAATAAAAATTACATCTCCCCTGAGGACCCTCAGAGTAGCGTATAGATGGGTGAGAAAAGGTGACTGGCAAAAAAAAAAAAAAAAATTTCTTCCAGTGTGATGAATATATATCTTTAAAAGACTATTCAAGCTTCCCGGATCCAAGCTTTTGCCCAAAGAGATCTCCATGGGGTAAAGCCCGGCAGTGTAAACATTTCTCTCAGCTTGACATGGGGCACAGACAGACCACAGAAAAACTCAGTGTGAGGGAACGAGGGAGAGACAGGAGCATAAGAGGAGGGGGGTGAATGGAGGAAAATGACAAGCATGGTTTCTTTGGCAGACGATTGACTGACAGCTTCAGAGCACAGTTGGATTAACTAACAGCAGCTTCTTGTTAAAGTGGGATTGAAAGCAGATGTGACGCTTTGCTACTAATAGCGTTTTGCCTCCAGCCAACCACTGCGCACCTAAAGCATGTGGCTGTGTCCCAAAACCCGGTGAGCTGCCTATCTAGATAGCACTGTGGAAAGCATGATGACCAAATATGCCGTTTAGGTTGACAGCTCACTAGGTTTTGAGACACATACTGTACAGTCAGTTAGATGCTGATCTATATTTAGTTTAGTACAGGTCTTGGCTGTGTTTGGAGCTGTACTGGTGTGTACTTACTGCACAGTATATACTGTGTACTGTCAGATATTAATATTATCACATATTAATAGAACATTCAGAAGAATATATATATATATATATATTAGAATTTTCATGATGTTCCGTGCCATTCTATCATATATTTACAAATGTTGCAGTTAAATCAAACTCTGTCCAGATTACAATTTTTTGCTTTATGAACAAATATTGAGGGGAAAAGACTATCTATAGATATACATAAATTGGTAAATAAAATATCTCCCACTTTACTTTGTGGGAGTTACTTTAAATGGAAGGCCAGTTTAAGAGCACTGCATTGTGGGAGACATTTTTCCACAAAATGCTTTGGAAGTAAACCGCACACTATAATATTTCCCGGATACCGAAAAATCACATACTATGCACGATATACAGACAGCAGAAATAATATGTCAGTATGCCATTTTAAATAAACACACATTTCGCGGGTTAAAAAAAAGACCACGTGATGCGTCACCGCCACATTATATTGAACACATAACATTGTTTACACGTACGAAAGTATATTTTTAAATGATATCTCGTGACAGAAATTTATTCCAAAAAGAGTCATGATACTTAAAAATTGCCTAGATAAAAAAAATGAAGTGATTATTTGAACGACCAATCGCATTTTATGACCAAAAAAAAAATCCTTGTATTATAAATACATTTATATAAAATGTACATTACTATGCAGTACATCTTCTTACTGTTGAGGAATACATTGAACCTAAATACGTTACATCCTTTTAAAATAGCACCAAAATGCTCAGCTAAAGCACATTTCTCACATTCTCTCTGCTATTTTAAACATTTTTTCCCGACCTAATAGGCTACGTTTCTATTTTTAGAAGGTCATTGTGCAGGTCGTTAAACAAAGCGTTTAATTAGCCCATAAGACAATTAAATCGCAAACAACAATGCATTTCTTCTCCTAATTCTCCAGGGTTGGCCGTCGTGGACTCGACAGAAGTGTCTCACCTGTACACATCAGACGCGTGCTTCACTCACCTCAGGTACAGTCTCTCCTAGAAGAGGGCAGCGGTATCCAAAAAATACAACAAAGTCACGCGGCAGTGGTTCAGCCTATTTAAAAAGTCAAACAGTTCCTTAAGGTGAGTAGTAACCTCTCCAGGCTATTATTCAAGCATAGAGTGAAGAGTCAAGGCATTGGCCAGGTATTAAATCTACAGAGCACGTTTAAAACGTAGGTCCCACCCCCGTCCGAAATGGGAAGAGCAGGCAGGATTTCTTTGGGGGGTTGCAGCAGGAGAGAGAACATTAGGCTAACGCTTTCTTGCAGTGAGCCTACAGAAATTCCTTGCGGTTCTGCTTTAGTACACGACTGATGCACTAGCTCTCGAAGTGAACACAGACTCACTTTATCAGTCAAAATTTCATTTACAGTGATGCTATTTTCTTTATTGGCTTTCTGTGAAATATTAATGTGGACTTATAGGGTACAGAGAGGGAAAGTGCATTTCAGATACTGTAACTAGAAGAAAAACACTCAAAATAATTTTAAACTGCATATTTGCTATTAGCTAACTATACAAAGTATTAAAAAGTTTCTGTGCAATAATTAAAAAAAAAGCCAAACACTCGGATCTAATTTGACCTTTATCCTAACACACTCTACGTGGGAAATAACATCAGTGCCCCTTTGACCCTGTATCCTCATGGGAAGGCCTCAAATAAAAATCTGGGCAGACTGACTGAAACATCCTAGGGCTGGGGAATTAAGTGACTTTCAATTAAAGCACTTCACTCTGCTGGGAAATTTCACATTTATATCCTTGGGGTCTTAATTAGCAGATTTAGAGCTCCCAGATCTGTTTTGAACAGAGAAGCTAAGTAATAAAATTATTTAAAATGCAAACAGATCAAATAAAATTCAAAGTTTTACAGTCAAAGTTAAAATTCTTTAGCCAGGCTGCAATTATTTGATTAAAAGTACTGTAATGTAATTTATTCCTGTGATGCGCAGCTGAATTTTTTAGCATCATTACTCTAATCTTCAGTGTCACATGATCCTTCAGAAGTCATTCTAATCTACTGACTTGCTGCACAAAAAAACATTTCAATCATTATTATCATCAGTGTTGTAAACAGTTGTGCTGTTTATTTATTTTGTGGAAACTGTGATATTGTGATATGTCATTTTTACTCACCAATATGCCCATGAGGTTTTACTTATGTTGAACACAAAGGGAGATGTTTTCTTATTTTAACAAATATTACAATGTTCCTTTTCTGTGCCACTGGCATTTATCCTAAAAAAAGGATTTAAAGCGGAAATTAGAATAAAGCGGATTTTATATTGCCCTTAATGTTTCATGTAGTGTTTTGTTTTTCCTCCTAAAATATTTGGAAGGTTCCTGTTCCTGCTGAAGTACACATTCAATCATACTCATCATATTTGTGTCAGAATATCTATTATTGTAACTCAAATATATTACTGAATTATAAACACTGCTTGTTGCTTTATGTCAGAAAACACAGTATGCATGATTTTGGAAAGGATGCATGTGGATTTATCATTTTACCATTTTGTAACACTACGTTTAAAATACATATCTTTGTGCATCCCTAGGGAGGATCCGAATTTCCCCTCGTTGCCAAAAGTAAACAGAGATTCAGTGAGGCAATACCTTCAATTCAGACCTGACCAATCAGTGATCATCTTGCATGCCAAAGTTGCTCAGAAGTCTTACGGCAATGAGAAGAGGTAAAAAAATTTTTTCTTTGCATTCACATTTTTCATCAGTGAAATATGCAAGCACATAAATATACTGAAAATTTTAAAACCAGCAGGTAATATGTTTGATGAAAAAAATCTACCTAGTCTCATGGCATAAAAGTACCTTGGTGCACTTTTTATAGAGACACTAAATACGTACCAACAAGTATATATCGCTGCAGTAAAGTAATTAACACTTAAAGCAGTAAAACTTTTAATTTTCACACAATTATTTGAAGAACATAATGACTTCAAAACACTATTAAAACCCTTAGATATGAAGCTGGATATGTGTGATGCTAACGTTCAAAAGCATCCATTTTCAAATCCCAGCATATTAATAGAGTTTTGTAGAGACATAATTGAGAGGCAAAAAGCTCTGATTCCCGTGTAACTACAGGACTACATAACTGCTATCTGCATAAATGTCTCGACTGCATCAACAAATGTGTGTTTTTATTTGCATTAAATGCTTTGCATTTGTTAACACAATCAGGTAGGTTTAGGGTTGGATTTGGTGTAGGTCATATTTCATATTTCAACTTTTAGCAATAGTCGACGGATATTTAAATTTAGAACCGCTACAGTACATACCTACATCAACGTAATAAAAAGTGCCAGGGGTAATGTACTGAACCTTGTTTTATCGCTACTCAGTGGACATTCCTCTTTAAAACTGCCGCAAAATGTGCAGTAAGGCACGTAAAAAGGTTTTGCAGAAAAAAAGTGTCCAGAGGTACATCTTTTTATGAGACCAAGATGAAAAAATCATTGAAACATTAAAGCTGGTTTGTTGCTTGACTACCAGCTCTAACCATCTTGACTCCGACAACTGTTTAACTAGCTTGGACCAGATAACAAATATAGCTAGCAACCAGCTACAATGTTCCAAAAATGTTTTAACTGAATTCAGCTGAATAATTACATTGACATTGTAACACTGAACTAAATCATAATTTACCTGACTTATGGATTGCCTTCCCTACATCTGTGTATGGCTTAATTAAACGAATAAATGAAATCGTTGGGAGATATTGAACTAAACTAAATTGAGCTGAATGCTGCTGTTGTCTTCTGTAGAGCTGCTTTACAGTTGAATGTTTCATAGCGGATTAATTTTACAACAGTAGTACTGTTATCTTCCTGTTTATTAATGTAAAGGTACTTTAAAAATGGTAATTATTTCCCTCCAAAACCATGTTAATAAAATTATTTTATCACTTGCAAAATCATTTCTAAGTAAAACTACTGCACACTATCTTTTCATTGTGTCCAATTCATGTAAAAAAGTGTTTTGTGCATTTCCACAGGTTTTTCTGTCCTCCTCCTTGCGTGTATCTCAGTGGACACGGATGGAAACTCAGACAGGAGCAGCTGAAAGGTCAGTGAGCTGTGAGAGAACATCTTCATTCTTACCCTTGTAATTCTCTGTCATTTTTTTAATTTGTACTCACACAGCATCGGGTCTAGGAGAGTCCAGTTGTCGGATTTTCGGTTACATGGGTCTGGACAGCTCCGCTGATCCACGAACAGACAGTTTCAAGCTGAGCTTTGAGGAGCAGTCAGACAGGAGGGTGAGACACTGCAAGAGCCCAGCGATCAAAGAGGAGAGATTCTGTCAGGTTTATGAGAGAACATGACTGCTGTGTGTACAGAAAGATTTGGAGATGGTATCATATGTTTATTCTACCTGGATTACAACCAGGTTTATGTAAGAAGGGCAGATGGCTGTACGTGAAGATGAATGATCTTTAAACTTCCTGACCACAGAAACAAATTCTCACAAATAAGATCTTTTAAATATATATCACCAAAACAACCAGATTAAATGGTGAGCAAATGTTGGATAAGGTTCAACTGTGCTTAGACTTACCTAGATACCAAAGATCTTAAAATAAACTCACATGCTTTAGGGCTGTCTTAACTTGTCCTGCAGAGTTTAGCTCCAACCCTAATTAAACACACCTGAAGCAGCTAATCAAGCTCTAACTGGGCATGTTAGAAACTTCCATGCAGGTGTATTAAGGCAAGTTGGAGCCCTGCTTTAGACACAATTAACAATTATACTGCCATTTAAAAGTTTGAGGTCAGTAAGAAAATTAATCGGCATGGATGCGTTCATTTGGCCAGAAGTCACACAGTACAGACATCTATAATGATAAAAAAGGGTTTTTCTTTTTTTAATAAAAGAATCCTGAATAAATGTGGCATGATAAATACTATGCAGCACAACTGTTCAACATTAGTCAAATTCATAAATGTTTCATAAATTAGTCAAACATATCAGAATGATTTCTGATGGATCATTTTACATTGAAGACTGCAGTAATGATGCTGAAAATTCAGTTTGATTACAGGAATAAATTACATTTCGCTATAAATCAAAATTGAAAATGGTTCATTTAAATAGTAAACAAATGTCACCATTTTTACAATAATTTTGTTCAAATAAATGCAATTTATTTTTACTTTTTCACAACTTTTGTAAGTGTTAACAATTGATTTTTTTTTCTTTTTTCTAGATGTTTGCTTGTGCAAAAACCTTGTATATCTCAGATACAGACAAACGAAAGCACTTTCGTCTGCTGCTACACTTGTTTCACAGCGGAGGGCAAGAAATTGGCACATTTAACAGCAGACTCATTAAAGTCATCTCCAAACCATCACAGAAGAGGCAGTCCATGAAAAACGCTGACCGTGAGTCTGTGCAATTGTATGCAGTTCTGAATATCCATACTTATGTTTATGCAAATGAATTTGATGCTGTGAGTAATAGAAGGACAGTCTGTTCAGTATGTCAGTTTCACATCAAATTTTTTATCATATATAATTTGTCAACAAGCCATTGAACTGACTAATCGAACTGTTTAGCTATCTTCTTTTACGTCAAATCAAATCTAATCTGACTGAAAGTGCGGTTGCGTAAAAACTGAACTCCTGTAAGTTTGGGTGTGTTTGCGTGTCTCTGTGAAAGAGAAGTGGGGTCAAAACACTAACTGGTGTCACCCGGCAGCCATTGCCGCAGGAGTCAGACATTTGACCTCTAACCTTCTGATCCTAAAGCACACACTAAGAGGGCATCTTCTGTTGACTTTGACTGCTGGATCCACAGAGAGCCTCTAAGGGGAAGAAAGAGGCGCTTGACATCTGAGAGCAGCTGTCAAGTGACGTTGAATTCCTCACCGTTCTGTGGGAGAGATGGACAATGAGACAAAGATTAAGAGAGAGAACAGACTGGCATTAGTCACAGTAAACCCATCATTTGTGTTTGCGGTGCGCTTGTCTGTCTGTATGTGCATGTTTAGGTATCACTGAGGGTTTCAATTATGAATGGTGTTTCTTTTGTTAGCCTATTGGTTAAAAAAAAACTTTCTAAATGTGTTTGTATGAGTAAGAGTATGTGTTTGTTTCTGCAGTGTGTATTTCATCAGGCTCAAAAGTGTCATTGTTTAATCGCTTGCGGTCGCAGACGGTCAGTACACGTTACCTGGCAGTGGAAGACGGGGCTTTTGTCGCCAGCGCGAGACAATGGACCGCCTTCACTGTCACCTTAGGTTTGAGACTCAATACTTTTTCTCTGTTATTCTGCCTTTATTCATCTTAATTGGTCATACACACATAGCTGGACAAATAATTGTTCTTTAGGTGAACTATAAGCTTTTCACACATCAGTAATGAATCCTGGTTAGTGAGGTTTCATAATTTTCACACTAGATATTTTGGTAGCACTTTAAATAAGGTTTATTAGTTAACAACATTTGTAAACCTGAACTAAGAATGAACAATACTTCTACAGCATTTTTTAATCTTAGTTAATGTTAATTTTAGCATTTACTAATGCATTATTAAAATCATATATTTTTGTTAACATTAGATAATGCACTGTGAGCTATCATGAATAAACATTGAACAACTGTATTTTCATTAACTAACATTAACAAAGAGTCATATGTATTCTAATAAGTGTAACACTTTACAATAAAGTGTAATTTGTTAACATTAGTAATTAATGTATTAATTAACATAAATGAACAATAAAACTTGTGATTTTAATAATGCAGTAAATACTAAGATTAATAAATGTGTAGAAGTATTGTTCATTCTTAGTTCATCCTAACTAATGTAGTTAACTAATGTTAACTAATGAACCATACTGTAAAGTGTTAGCATAGACTAACAATAAACAGCTCTTCTACAGACGTTTGTGTTTGTGTACCAATACATGTAAGATGAAATATTTTTATTTAACCTTAGTTAATGTACAGTTATTATTAATTAATATTGAGAATATAATACAATACAATATTAACCACTGTTAGTGTATGCATTAACTAATGTTAACGAATAGTAATAGTAATAACTGCATGCGATTTAGGCATTGTGTGTAGAGAAAAAAAATAATTGGTAAACATTACATAACATTATTATTATACTAACAACTTCTAATTCACATTAATGCCATGGAAAACTCCTAATGGAAAGTTTTCCTAATCCGGGTTCACTCTTGCATATTCGTACCTCTCATTCAGTTCATTCGATCAATTCGCTGTTCACCACAGTAGCTAAAATAAACATAAGAAACCCAAACTGGCCAAATAGGACCATTCTCTATGGTGGATGTCCAGTGTAAATAAACTCTAACAAACTCCTTTAGCGTCTCGCTGCAGTTGAGAGTAAAATAAGTTGTCTAGAAATTTCACCAAAAAAAAAAAAAAAAATTCTAAAAGGTCCAATTGTAAATGTCAGCAACATGTGCTCAACAGCTGGAATAAATGTAGCATGGGTTTAACCCCAATACTGGACTCAAGGCTGTATCTGAGTGAGGTCTACTTTTTTCTTAACTCCTACAGTGCTATTCCCTAATACTTACTCTGTTTCTTCATAGTGGAGGGGATGCAAGCCACTCATAGTGAATACACCATGTGTGACAGCTACATCTGTTACGGCTGTGTGGTTCAGCTGGTATGCACTGACTCAGGAGTGACACTGCCACCAATGGTATTACAGTATGCAAATATATACTGATTTTGTTTCTGTTACATGATTCTCAATTAGCCAAATCAAATTCAAGTTTCCATCCCTGTGGTGTTTTTGGAAGCCTGACTGCTACCAACCTGCGTCACAATTTGCTGATAAAGTACTTGATCAAAATGCCAAGGACGGTGTTTAAAAACCACATTTAGACTACCACATGCAGACTAGCAAACAGAATAGACCTTCACAGTGTTATTTTAGTTCTTTGAATTTGCTGACTGGTTTGTTTTGGTTTGCAAGCATGTGTTTGAAGCCCTCACGTAGGATTTCTAGTGTCAGAGAGTGAACAGTCAAGTATATTGTGCAGCACACAGGTGCTGGAGGACCAGGTGCAGTGGTACGTCATAAAAAGGGGATGATGAATCTTTTTTTTTTTTTACAAAAATGGACATCATTTTCTACAATTACACTCTTCCAAAATTAATTTTGTTTGTTTTGCAAAAAATGCAATATATGCAATAAGTCTTTTCCGTTTTCTGTCTTCCATCAGAATAAGTCCAAACATCTGATAAAAAATATAAATAATTCTAGTGATCCAATTAATGTCTTGTCAAGCCAAAAATCGCATGCATGTTTATATAAACAATTACATCATTTTCATATTTGTAATGTTAAACCATTGCTGCTGGCAAAGCATTTTCAACAGCTCGTCCTTCAGTGAAAAAAGGTCAGCCGCTACTTTAAGGGAATGTCAAATGTGAAAAAGCACACAATGGTCAGCTGTGTGAATGGTTGTTTCTGTTTCTTTCCTTGCAGGTAATACGTAAAGTAAATAAGCAGCATGCATGTCTAGACGTGGATGAGCCCGTGTCTCAGCTTCATAAATGTGCTTTCCAGTTCAGAGACAGTAGTCACATGTACCTGTGCCTGTCTAATGAAAAAATCATACAATTCCAGGTGAACACAGGCAGTGACAGTTAAATGTGAGCAATAGTTTAATCCGATATGAAAAGTGTCGTCATTTACTCACCCCCATGTCATTCCAAATCACAGGCCTCTCCGTGTCCTAAAGAAAGTAATAAGGTGTTGCTGAATGACGGCTCCTGTTGGACCATCATTGGAACGGAGGTGGTTGAATACACCTTCAGCGAGAGTCTGACTAGTCACCCGACCACCATCAGCCCTGTACCTGTCATCAACGGGCTAGAGGTCAGAGATCCAGCCAGATTTAACAACAGCAACTGAATTTAATATAAAACTCTATGAGCTGGATGTTAAATAAAAATGGGTTACTTTCCTAAACAACACTAACACATGTTCTTGGTGATTTAGTTGAATGGAGGAGGACATGTGGCCATGTTGGAGCTTCACGGAGAAAACTTCGGGCCACACCTAAAGGTCTGGTTTGGTAACATGCAGGCAGAGACAATGTTCAGGTAAGCATTTAACATATTTTGGTGCAGTGTTAAGGCAGATGCTTAAATCACAAGTAGCTTGTAGTTTAGCAAGCTACCCGCACCACGCTACCACTACATACAATCAGAAAACTATTGTTAAAGTTCTGGATTTTGGAAAATGAGCTTTCATGTAGTAACACAGCTGCTAATTTTTCAATCTGAAATTTTCACGTAAATTGAAAATATTGTGGGAAATAGCTATGGAGTGTTTATGTTTCATTATGTAATACAAGAATATGGAGAGTTAAAATAATTTTTATACTTTATTTTTCATGGTGTACTTTATTAAATGCTAATATTAATAAAAATGAATAAAATGTTAATAAAACTCAAAACAGACAAGATACTGTCACAATATAGCAGGCAGCATTGCTGCATTTATTTGTTATTCCTCAACAGTTCTAACACATTAAACAGGAAACGTACGCTATTTGAGTTAGAATATGACACGCTTTGTGAATGTGTGGTTTAAAAGCTGCCCTTTTCAGTTTATGACTTCCTCTTCTTGTAAACCACAGGAGTTCCTGTGTAACTCAAGATCTTCCGTTGCAAGCCACAGATTTCATCATTTATCCTATCACATATTAAACCACAAATGTCACAAATAATGATTATTCATTCTGAATAAATCCATGAGGAAGTACATATACCAGTTTTAGAGATCAGAACAACACAAGATCCCTGCAAATGATACAATAATTATTTTACAATTGTTATTTTATTTACCAAAGCAGTCAGCCAGCAGTGAGTTTATCAAAATTAAGCAGTGTCTAAGTGCCTAAACCACCATAAAACATCAAATTACAATTAAATTTGACTGGCCATGCTGGTTTATTGCTTTTAGAAATCAATAACAAATG
Organism: Enteromius fasciolatus; assembly: GCA_032361145.1. Classification (NCBI taxonomy): domain Eukaryota; kingdom Metazoa; phylum Chordata; class Actinopteri; order Cypriniformes; family Cyprinidae; genus Enteromius; species Enteromius fasciolatus. Next base: position 4,038,057 of record JAUMHR010000099.1, on the reverse strand, counting down.
GTGTTGAAGTGGAGATTTTTTTTTATCGTAACTGAAAGACACAAATAAAGTAAGTATATAATATGTATTCTAGATGTTTTCACCCACTAATCTGAAAGATGATATGAAAGTAAAATAGCCCAAAAACAAAACCAATGGTTTTTCTGTTACAGTCTTTTTAAAAACATACCCATTTTATATTGAAATAAACCGTGTGGATGCAGGCATGCAAATATATTTAAGTGGCTTTGAACATGGCTTATCTAGTCATGAACTGTGTTTTATAAAACGAGCAACAAGCTTCATACTTCTAAAAAACATTTCCTTGTGCAATAATTTTAGTCCGTTGTGACCATCTTGCCAAGGCTCCAGGGATGCTGTGGTGCTAAATTCCTGTCTCAGCAGGCAAGAATGGAATGATGGTCTCTTTCAGGTCCTTTTAGGGAGGTTCTTAGAGCTGAAGTCATGTGTGAGATGTCAAAAGGTCAGCAGTAATCTGCAACTGAAATGATTGCAAATTATTGAGGTGTAACTTTAAGTTACAGGACTTTTGAACATTTATCAGATTAATACTTCAGTCAAACTTTGACAACTTCACTGAATTACAATAATATAACAGTCACTGCAAACATTTATTTCAATCCTAATTTTTTTTTAAAACGTAAGCAAGAAGTCCTGTTTTATGACAAATTGATCAAAACAACACATTTTTGATTCAAACAAAAACAAATATCTGCCATTTGGATCAGAAAACAACTAAATTCAAAAGGTTAACAAGTTTTCATTCCCCACTGACAGACATTTGTTCTTGTTTTAAGCACTAACTTATTTAATTTTGTTACATTTACATCTCTTTTTTGAATCTATCCTCATTTAAAGGGGTCATATGATGCTATTTTAAGGGATGTTTTAACATAGTTTCGGGAAGAGCACGCTGAGTGTCAGCACAGCCGGCACCCACTGACGATCATTAGTATTATTGCCCACTAGCCTATTAATTATTCCTAATTTAATTTATTTTTATTTACCTGGGCATAAATACCATCGTCTCACTCTTCTTTGTATCTAGTTTCGCATGATCCCGCCATCCTCCCCTTCTCCTCCTTTTCCTTCGCACCTTCAAGGGGGGGCGAACGGGACCGAGCCTCGCTCCTTGCTCCTCGCTCTGCCCTTGCTAGGGTTACTATCAGCAGGGCTCGAGGTCCACCGAGCTCCCGGCTCACTCCCCAGACAGCACGCCAAATTTGCTTATTTAATATTAATGAAGAAGAGCGAATTCGTGAAAGATCATAATTTGGTGTAACAGAATATGTTGACATGCTTTAATGTTCAAAAAATTCGAATTCCTCTCTCAAATGCATAATTTTCTACAAAGACCCTCCTGTGCATTGTGATTGGATGAAACCCACAAGTATGCGTCAAAAAATGTAATGCCCCTTACCATAATCAAATTTAATTCTAATTAAATGTAAAGAGAGTTAATAGTGTCAGTAGTTTTAACATCACTTCAAGCTCAAAAGAGGAACAGAGTCGTGTGACAGACACAAAAAACTGACAGTTGACACAGACACAGTGTGTATTTGCTATATGCAAGCCACAATTGACTCCATTGTGATGTGACTCTGTCTTTTTCTCTCTCTCTCTCTCACACACACACAACACTTTTTAAGGCAATTTCACACAGGGCACGGAATGCGATGCTCTACAAAACCCTGTCATTTCAATGGCTTGAACATTCGAACATCTGGGTTGTGCTGTTCTGTTGTACTTTCAGAAGCCAAATAAAGTGCTTTTGCTTGTGTCCTGACATGGCTGCATCAACACTACTGTGTTACTGAAGCCATGCCTTCTTTGCGTGAATATTTGGGCTGCATTATGCAAATATTACCACATTGTGACATAGAAAAGTGGGGCGTTTTAAAAAAAGCCATTTTAGGGGGTGTGGTTGAGTCTTAACTTTTATAAAGAATATCTCTTTGAGTTTGACACTTTAGTCTTTACAACTTAAGAGATATTGTCCATGCATTTACAAAAAGAAAGCAAAACTTTAGATATTTAAATTGGGAAGCAAAAATACAGAGGAATATATTATATTGTTTGTTATGCATGCAACATGACATGCCATGACTGAAAAGAGATTCTTTTCTGATTTAAGACCTTTTCAAGACCTTAAACTGTGGAAAGGCAAATGAAGGCTTTCTAAGACACAACAGGCAAAAGTATTGTTTTTCATGCACTGGCTTATTTTGATTTTTTTGGGTCATTTTGCTCCCATTTTCAAAATAGTAAAAGTTCAACAATTGTACTTGATTACAATCATAGCCAATGCTGTCTGCTAACTAGCTCTTTGGTGAAAAAAAAATAGGGTAACACTTCAGAATAGGGGTCCAGAATAATGCATTAGTTAAGCATTAATTAATGGTTAATTTGTTCACAATTAAG